>CAXKVY010011009.1:0-47242 GCA_964058915.1 Tetropium fuscum | reverse complement strand
ATATATTGCGAAGAGCAAGGGATTTAGAGTGCAAGCCCAATGAACATTTCAGATCCATATATTAATTGACAAAAATTTCCATCAATCACAACCAAGATATTATTTAAGATGATTTAAGATATGACTTCAATACAATGATGGCATTATCCGAGAAACCTATATTATGAAGTAAAGCAGACATAAAACTGTAATTATTAATGGTGTCAGAGGCTATGCTAAAATCTAGCAGTACTAATATTGTACATTTAGCCTTATCTATAGACCTTACAACATCAATTATACGAAGAAGAACGCTTGCACAACCATGATTTTTACGAAATCCAGATTCGTAAATATCCCAAAGATAAACCTAAATACGCCACTAACCCCATATTTAGTACCTACATTAAAATAACTTCTCCATAACAGTACACTAAAATAACCTTAATTTAGACATTCAAGATAATCAATATATTAAAAGTAACCTTACTAGATTCTATGGCAGGATATCCGTGTGAACTAAACATATCAGAAACTGTGGATTTAATTGGTTTCATTGTAGTTAATTAAACGCAGTTTTAACTTACTGGCTCGCCTACTCTTCCAGATGTTGAATCAAGGGCGACGTTGATGAGATCGTGTAATGGCGGTCGTTCAGGAACCCACTGGAAGTGCGCCGCATACGCCATAACACCTAAATGTTCGACGTTCTTATCGGCCATGTCCTTGGCAGATAGCACCGGCTGTACTCCTGCAATGAGTCAGTATATACATTGTATAATCATGTATATACATTGTATGTCAGTATAATTACATTGTCTAGTTATTTAGTAGGAATATCGGAAGTCTTTTTACAGAGTGATTCATAGTTGAAGAAGATAGCAGCAAGAAATATTTTACACAATATTTTATCAGGAATACTTCGGGAGCTAAATTATGTAGGAAGCCAATTTCATCATTCATAGGTTTCATTTCTTTAATAATTTCAATCAACTTGTAATCTATGTCATAGCAGTAACAATTTTTTAAATTTATTTAGCAATATCATAGTTTTATGTAGATTATAAAACTCATACGATAAATATACATGCATGTACTTCTTTTGTAATCAACGTCTATGTGAAACGTTTATCCCCTAATAGTCAATGGCCCTCGGGCGAAAAATTACGAAAAACCGCCATTTGTTGATACAAGCAAGCCACTTGGCACAGGTGTTAAGGTCGATATTTTAGTCTCGTGCCAAATAGCCCGAGACTAGTAAAACCGCCGAAAAATCACGAAAATTTGCACACGAGAGGCGTGACTTTTTTCCATATAATTCGGGTATGGCGAATAAAAAAAATATTTCAAGCACATATGACCTTGTTTAACCTTTTAATAATTATTTTAAAGATAAAAAATGTCATATTGCATCGTTTTCTTTCAAAAATATTATTATATGGCAGTGTAATGTGATGTGGCAGTGAAAGGAGATTTCAAACATGTGGAAAAAAGACTATTTACTTTTTCTAATGAAAATAGTCCGGTCAAAATAGGTTAAAATAAAGTATAAAGTATAAAGTACTACCATGCAAATTAAAATTCAGTAGAACTCAAGCTAAACGAGTTTTTGTTTTTTTTTGGCGACATATTAAAATATTAAAATAGTTATTTTAAAAAAAATTAGTAGTAGAGAACACAATCACATTGTATTGCAAATGAAGTAACTTTAATGAAACATATCAATTAAGAAAATATCAAAAAGTAAAGGACGGGAAAGGAATGCAAATTGTAAACGGTTTAGAAGAGAACGGTCTACTTATGCAAAAGGAGTTATCGCTGAACGTATAAACACAAACAACAAATCTGTTTATGACAAAATCCAAACAGTTATCAATAGAATCTTCACCAAACCAAAGAAAGTTCCCACTACCTCTCTCAAAACAGATGTACAAATATTTTCTATAAGTACAATTATTCATAATCAGCACGGCTTATTCATAATCTTGATCTGGAGGAATTTTTCAAATATGAAAATCAAAATTCGTCAATCATTGTTGGAAAATTTAACTTGCCCCAAAAATTTAAGCCTACACCATAGATGAAAACATTTTTTGAATATTTAAAGAATCAACAGAAACCATATATAGGAAACATTGCCAAAAATGCTAACGCATAAAGAATTGAGGTGGCTTGGAATTTATATGATAATATGAGCCTTAAAAATACCACTCGAGAATACAGAGGTTCAGGACTACGACAACATGACGTACCAAATATATGTAATATATGTAAATATTCATATGCTTTCTGTTTATCTGATATTGTAAGTTCTTTTATAATATATGATGATTATCATATTTTTTCCACTTATAGACAAGCTTCCCTCGAATTGGGAGAAATACCTTAAAAACAGTTTCAACAAAGAAGAATTATTATTTACGTATTTGGCAGAAACACATAATGTCCATGGCTACCCCATGTGTCCCCAACATTAAAGATTAAAGATAAAATGGCTTCATGTGGTAAATCATTATTCTTAATGAACGTGATGTTATGGACATCTATTTGTCAATAGTAGACAACTGTGAAACTGAGTTAAACGGAATCTCTTGTACATCATTAGAAGAGGATGATGGATGAATACTACTTCACGTGAAAAACGGTTGTCAGTGGTGCCAAATCTATTTTAGTAAGATGTTCAGATACGGATGTCCCGGTTATAGGAATCTCTTTTGTATATGACCCGAAAGCTTTAGGTCTAGAAGAGCTGTGGTTTTTATTTGGATTGGGCTAAACTCAGAGATATATTGCAGCGCACAGCATAGCTTTGAATTTTGCACTTGATAAATGCTTACACGGACTATGATACCTTCTCATTTTTTTGACATAGAGGCAAACAAAGAGCTTGGTTAGCTTGGCAGGAACATTTCATTTCTGCTTTTAAATACTAGGGAAGCAAAAGCTGTTCTAGAGAAATTCCTGATGATCAGCACTGATATCACCGACATCAATATATTACTAAAAATACTTTTTTTGCGGTGGTGATAGACCAATAAGTACAACACTACCCACTAAAGCTTGCCTTATGGAGCATATTAAGGGAGCGGAATTTCAAGCAGATCAAGTATAGGGAATCGCATTGAATTGGGGTTGGATGCTTTCCGACAAAATATCGATACCAAATTGAACTCTTTGCGTCTAATTTGGTTGGAGCTGAGGGAGATGCGGCTGTAAGAAAATGTGCGAAAGTATGAGATGCTCATGTTGCCGACTTCAGCTCCCTTGCACATCCGAATGCAGTATGTGTATTTGCATTAAATATTTAATTCTATAACCTTACACTGCCATTTGATACTGTTTTTAAAAGAAAACGATGCAATATGACATTTAATTCAATTATTTAAAGGCCAAACAAGATCTTATGCCCTTTAAATATTTTTTTTTGAATTCACCATATATGAAATATTTGTAAAATAGTATAATCACGTCTATCTTTGCACGTCTTTGCAGATTTTAACATAAATTTTGGTGAATTTACGGCGGCCATTTTGAGAAATTGGCGTAATCTGGAGCCCTAAGTGAAATTTTTTACTAGTCTCGGGCCAAATCGATTAAAATATCGTCCTTTACACCTGTGCCATGTGGTGTGCTTGTGTCATCAAATGGCGTTTTTTCCCCGAAGGCCATAGACTATAAACTTTGTTTATAAGTATATATGTTATAATCGCGGATTTCACATAAAATCTTTGAAGGAGTATATAATATTTAAACCATAACTGATTAAGACTAAATTTCAATAAAATGTATAAATTGATCGAAGTTACATTTGATGAACACGACACTTAATTTATTCAATAACATTATAGTTTTATGTAAATGATTTTGATAATAACGATAAATGATTTGATGATAAATGATAACTACACTGACTTGTGAAACTTTTGTTCCTTCAACGTTGTTTATACGTATATATTTTAAATAGATTTCTCTCAAAATTTTAGAAGAAACACAATATTGAAATCATAATTGAATAAAACTACGTTTCTAAAAAATGCTTAAATTAGTCAAATGTTACACTTGTTGAATACGACACATTTGATTAAGTCATAATAGTTTTAACGATTTTTAAAATCATACCGATAAATATGCATGTGTTTCATTTATAAACAAAGTCTATGCGGATAGTTATTTATTCCTTAAACATTATTTATACTTATACGTATATTATAACTAAAGTTCTCGTAATATCTTAGAAGAAGACTTAATATTTAAACCATAGTTGAATAAAACTAAATTTCTATGAAAATGCTTAAATTAATCGAATGTTGCATTTGTTGAAAACGACACTTAATTTATTTAGCTATATCATATATCATATCATAGTTGTCAGTTTTGTTTTAGAAAATACTTACCTAATCTTTTCCCAGCTTCGATAGCTTGATTTAGATTTGATTCCCAATACGCAGAATCACTGCGAAGCTTTTCTGGAGCAGCTGCAGATCCTCCCAATGACCTTATTATTTCACTAATTACTTTTCCATCATTCCATTCACTCTATAATATGAAGAAACAATATGAGATACATTTTATGTATAATAATTATATATAATGTATATATTAGTCATTTTTGGCATATCCTGTCTCATTGTGTCAAATGTGGCATTAATCCTTTCAATTAAAATTTCCCTGGTCGGCACCCCGGTTCCCGGTCTGTGGTAAACCACGTCCCCAAACATAAAAATCTAAAGATGTCAGGTCTGGCGACCTTGATCGGGCTCTACTAACAATATCTTCAATTTTTTACTACAAATTCACGAAACTGTAAACATGTAGTATACCATTGAAAAGAGAACGAACTAAAGAGGTTTGTAACATAAAAATTGAGATTTTTTTCATACATTTACTCTCGAAAGTTTGTTAACTCTCGAAAGCTTATAGTTATACTTGCTCGCATTTTATCAAATATTATTTTATAATGAACAATAGTATATTAGAGAGAATAATAAAAGTCTACTATTCGCGCTACAAACAAAAAATACGAATTTTTTAAATAAAAATTTTAGTGAAAATCGTTTTTAGGGAAAAAATATATCTTCATAACTGTTATAATTAGAGCAAAGTTTTGCTTGTCTGTCTATTCCTTCCGGGTACACCATTTTCGACGCAAATTTCATTGCACCAATTCTCAACTTGTCCCATATCAAGAATCTCTCCAGATAACTGATTTTTTTTTGTATGACTTTCACATTTGCAGAAACTACCAATAGCCAAAAGAGTCTTTTCTACGAGGAACATTGCTAACATTATTGGTCTAGCACGAATTATAATACACAATATCTGTCTCAGAGATAAATTTTCATTTTTTTTTTGAGACTTTAATTATCTTGTGAGTAGACCGCAATTTTTCTCCCGCTTCATCAGTAAGAATTTAAAGCAAGGTATTAATATGTTTGTTCATGATCTGTTTGCGGCGTTTCATCACAGAAGAAACATCGTTCTTTGGATGTACATTTGGATATACATCGTTCATTGATGTACATTGTACATCTGATGTACATTGTACATCTACTTTTGATCTTGTACCAGTTTTCGACGTTATCGCTTGATTGTAAATAATTTTTGGTTTCGATACTTTCTTCTCGTTTTTCCTGAAATAGTGACAAATGATGCACAATGTATAATAGTTCAACTTAACGCTGATCCACATTTTAACGGTGTTTCTATATTTGCGGCTTGTCGGTCGGTGGCGCAAAATGTGGATTTCACACGTTGACATTTAAACTAAATGCATTGTTATATAGATCGTTTTAAAGTTCAAGAATTGGTTCAAGTTTTTTTTTTAGGAATTTTTTTTGATAAAGTGTTCCTCTTGTTTTACGCTGATGAGACAGATAACTTTTTTTGTTAAATATTATTTTTTCCGAATAAGTTAAAAATGCATAGAGATCCGTCTAAATCCATAACAGATTTTTTTCTTCATTATAAAGAGACATTTAATTTGACGAAAAAACGATTTTCTATGATCAGTCTTGGTCAAAATATTTTAAACTTCAGAAAGTGAAGAAGGTGAGGCCCGCGAAGCTAAAGGTGGAAACATGGATTTTCATACATAGAAAGATGCCTTTTAACAAAATTGCTATGTCTCCAACATTTATTTCCCACGAAACCCCTAATCTAGCCTTATACTTTTCAACAATAGCCTTATACTTTTCAACTACACTTATAATTTTCAACACATATCTCTAATGCACGGATCTCTATATCGTTTCCCATTCATGCTTTCCTCTCTCAGCATCACTAATTCAATATTTTCATAGATGCTTGTTTCACCCCAAGGCACTCCTCCACCTCCACTATCGCCTCCATTGGTCTTCTTTTTCGGTAAGCAAGGTAAGCAAGAGCTCCCATTCTTCTTCAAAAACATGCAGAGGTAATTTGGTTCCTCCACCAACAATTCTTAACGCATGCAAGCAAAAAACGTCTTGAAGTGTTCAGAATGAACCAATTGATGTATCTCATAATACCAGAGTAATTCAGATTTGGGTCACTTTTAATGCCAACCTGTATATTAATTTTTGACCTTTGAGTCGATAATCATCCTCGCATCTTCTTATCTGAGGATTTCACTTCAATATGAGCCATAAATTTTGAGAATAGGTTAATGAATGAAAAAATAATTCCTCTTAAGATCAAAACGTTTTATTATTAGATCACCGGTAAATAAAAAAAGCGAAAAATTCAAAAACCGCTCAAGGTATCCAAGGTATCTCCTTATCTTTATGCCGTTAGTGTTGAAATCCAGAGGAAAAAATTGTTGTTGAAATGGGACGCTGTCCAAGTTTCAGAAAATTAGCACTGTTTTATTTACCAGCCTGTACAAAGTCTATGAGAAATACCTAATTTCAGAAAAAGCTGGTTTTCGACAAAGGATTGGGTCCAGCGAATACTCCAAAAATAATATATTTAATAAGTATTAACGGTCATTTTGCCGCCCAAAATATTAAAAAGTTCAGTAGAAGCCGAGATATGAATTTTAGAAGTTGGCGAATTTTTGCCATTTTCGGACCTTATCGCCTATAACTCAAAAACAATGCATTTTTCGAAAACATATCTAGAGACAAAAAGTGTTTATTTTTACATAGTTAACATAGCAAATGTGTTCTCAAATTGATTTTTTTATTTTTATACTAAATTTATTTAGGTTTTCTGTTCCCTAAACATAACCAATCGGAGTTTACTTAAGCAGCAATCCACCCGACCCGCGCTAACCCCGCCGCTGATCCACTACCAGCTCCACTGCAGACAGGGGCGTTTTATTCCAATGTTCACACGCGTTTTAAACAATTTTAACATCATTTCAATGTACAAGTAGTAGAATATAGGTACCAGTTTTAGATTAAAGTTCTGAAGTTTTCAAAACCGTTGCAAAAATTACGATCGTACTATCGTACGACCAAGGTTGATTACCTGCATAAATGCCAAAAATGTGTCGCTTTTATCCCGCCACCATATTTTCAATAGGAATTATTTTACTTTTAAATATTACTTTTTTAATTTATAATTAATAAAGGCATAATTTGTTATTGTCATTCTTACCGTGAAATTGTGAGTTTGACGTTCCAGCCTGGAGTTAACCCATCTTAAGGTTGCATGGAAACCAGGTGATCCAGGTTTCATGAAATATGACAAGTATGTCATACCGGAAAGTTCATCCAACCATGGAGAAGCCAAATATTCTGGTTCCAACACAGCAGGTATACCCAAATCTTTCTGGGCAATATCCATGGCTCGACGGCAATTTTCAATGCCATTGTTCTTGTCTGAAAGAAAAACGAAATAATCTCAAAAAAGTTTAGGCTGAAGCACCCTGAGCACGAATTATGTAAATTCAGTAGCTTTATTTTATGGTCTCGTGGTATAATATCGTGAACATGTAAATGTTGGAATACACTCGATAAACACCGAAATATCAATAATTTTTAAGTTGCTCATCTTTGTTGCTATTAAATTTTACACGTTTTATAGTTATCCGTTTTAGAGATAATATCGCATATCCAGTGCAGCATATCAGATTTTAGGTGCGGTGCATTATAATATATTATATAGAGGTAATCGAATGTCAGAGTGATTTTCTTTATTAACCTTTGTAATAAAGTTTGTAATAACATTGTAATAAAGATATTGGACACACAATCAGTAAAAAAGGGGATTGTATATACGAGTAAATGATAAAAAAAAGTATATGGTGTGGACAGAAGAAGAATTTCAAGGAAAGGAATTTTTAAAGGTCGGCATCAATAGAGGATACAAGACTGAAGAAGTAGACCAATTCATATATTTAGGGACAATATTTTCACGAAGACCTAACATAGGGGAGAAAATCGAAGCCAGAATAATATCAGGAATAAATGTGTAGCAGGGTTAAAGAAAATAATGAGAAATACATATTTCTATGCAAACAAAGACAACGTTCTACAAGACAGTGATACGACCAATCGTTACATATGCTGGCTAAACAGGACGTTGAATAAAATTGAACAAACGAGACTGAAGGTACAGGAGAGAAATACTTTAGAAACAGAAAGAACTGAATATGGATGAGAAGAAGAATTTCAAGAAAAGATATTTTTCAAGATCGACACCAATAGAGGATACAAGACTGAAGAAGTAGAGCAATTCAGATATTTAGGGACAACTTTTTTTTACGAAGACCTAACATACGGGAGAAAATCGAACCCAGAATAATGTCAGGAATAAATGTGTAGCAGGGTTAAAGAAAATAATGAGAAATAAATATTTCTATGCAAACAAAGACAGCGTTCTACAAGACAGTGATACTACCAATCGTTACATATGCTAACGAAACAGGACGTTGAATAAAATTGAACAAACGAGACTAAAGGTATAGGAGAGAAATACTTTAGAAGCAGAAACTAAATAATATGGATGGGTTAGAAGAGTAAACAAAGAAGTAATGACTCTATATAAGGATATAGACATAGTAAGAGTGATAAAGGTCGAAGGTGGATAGGACACATTCAAAGATTGTCAGAGGTAAAGATACCAAAAATTATGACGAGAACAATAATTGGGGGAAGAGGAGAAGATGGAAACCGAAAGCAAGATGGAAAGCGGAGGTCGAGAGGGACTGGAAATTACCAGATAAAAAAAATTAAGAAATGGGGACGTACAATCAACCAAGCCATGAGTCCACTAGGCTCGCAGAGCTAAACAATACAATTCAACTCAACGTTTTTTGCCAATGTAATTTAGCCTATGCAACAGTACAGTAACAAGTTACAGTAACAATATGTACGTCAAATGAGAGGCCATAGAGTTTTCCAGCGATAATATCTATGTCAGATAAACCGTCAAAAAACTGAATATTTATTGTCTTATGGAATCTTTTTGTATTTCTTGAAGTGGAATTTGCTACTTATGCGAATTGTACTTACTTAAATCTTTGTTACCGAGCCGGTTAATTTTGAAAATTACAGGAAGCGCAGAATAAGAAATTAAATTATGCCAGATAAACATCAAATAAATTATCAACACACTTGGCAGTTAATTATATACAATTTGATTTTCTTTCAGAATGAACATTCCTGTTTCATTAATTTGTCCTCCGAATACAACTCGCGCTCTCAGTTTTGCTTTAATATTTGTCATTCATTCATTACTCGTTGCTGCTGTTTTTGGAAAATTATTACTCGTGTTTCGCGATCGTAATTATTTTCGTCACAGCAGGAACTGAATATTATATATATAATTTATATCAATTATTATATAATAATAATTATTATGTTAATTATATAAAATAATAATCTAAATGACAAATATTGTCGGTAAAACCTAGAGCACTTGTATTATATATGACAAACTAATTACAAACTACTAAACTGATATTATTTCTAATTGCTAAAAAAATTGTTCGAATTTCCATTCGATTATCCTTTCATTCATCAATATTATTAGGTCTATTCAAATACAGTTCGTGGAAACATTATAGATATTAACATATTTAAGATCGTATATACCATTTAAAATGGTACAAGGAACTACATCGGATATGCGAAGAAAAAAAGTTACATATAGAAAGTATGTTAATGACGTCAGTATCTCGAATATAAATAAATATTAAAACATTACATAAAAATGATGAAACGTTAATTCGGCTTGTATGGAATAATAAATTCTACAACGCATTGTGTATAAACCATATAAATAGAACATATTATAAAAACTAAGAATGGGAAAACAGTAGGAAAACGTAAAGTAGACGGAATATAAACATGAGGAACGATTTCAAATATATTTAAATTTTCGTTTAGTAAATTGTCGTAAATTTCGTTTAAATTTTCGTTTAGTAAATGGTCGGGTTGCTTCTGCTACGCAATTGGCCATTGTTGATTCAAGTTCTAATAGGGCCTATTTTGTGACGTATGTATGTATATGTAAATAGGCAATAGGTACGCTATACATATACCTATGTGTCTTAGACATTTTCTTGTGTCTGAAATGATCTTTGAAAGCTAGGACCACATAGGTTTCTAGGTGGATATCTGGAACGAGGTCTTTGTTGAATATTTTGATCAATAGGGTGAAAAGTTTGAGGTTTAGGTGCAACATTGGTTTCTTCATAATATTGGGTATAATATTATGTTATAATATTTTCATCATCTGCAACATTCACTAATTACATGTCCTGTACGTTTGCAGAATAATATAATTTTATTGTATTTGGCGTCTAAAATTGAATCTAAAATATGTTTGTTTGGAAATTTGGCTTTTTGTATTGTTGGCTTTGGACACAATATCTACGAGGATTTACAATATATTTTTAAATTTTAAGTATGTACATTATTTAACACATGATATAAAGTAGGTACAATAGCCAATATGTACTAATCTGGAATACCGACAGAAATAATATAATAACAACTCTATTACAGGGGTCACATAATGTATTCAGGAAATATAGAGGAGCATATATTTAGAATAGAGAATAGTTGATTCAGAGAAATTGAGGCAGTAATATTTGCATGGTGTTCAAATTTAGAAGAAAAGTGAAACATTACAGTAAGAATGTAATGTAATGACTTAAAAAATAAAACGAAGTATCAATGAAAAACACGAGATTATGTATACAAAACACGAAATATCAGAGACTGGGAAGGATTAAGATAAGATTACAAAATACTTTTGGCACCTATTCAGATTATTGTTAACTTTTTGCTATGCAAGCTTTGTTCGTAGGTTAATGCCCTTGCAGAATAATTTTTAGAAGCTTTATTATTGCTTCCTGCTCACAATAGTGTGACAGTAAGACAATATAAACACAATTTGTAATAGTGTTAGTGTTTCGATGTTTTCAAGACAAAGGTGTATTTTCAAAATAATTTTTAGAATATGTGTGCATTTTAAACTACGTCCATTGAAGGAATTTTTGTTTTGGGTGTTTAGTTTAGGTTATTCTTCAAACAATTACAACAATTGGCAACCAAAAATAACAATTACTGAATATTTGATAAACATTTTCTGTTTTGCTCGGAATTAAATTTTCGACAAATAACAACAGAACATGAGAACAATTTATATTATTTATATGTTTTAGTATTAGCATTTAATATGGCCGTACACATATAAAACCGAATACACTACATATAAAACCCGTATTGGTTCATTGCCCAACTCGTTTCAAAGCTGACATTCGTGCATTCTTACCTAATTTTCTCCAATGTGGAAATAGGCCTGGCCGACAGTAGTCGATAAGGGCTGAGAGAAGTATTCCAGAATTCCAGTCAGTCGTGAAGTTGTGAACTTTGCATTCTGGAAGAACAGCTTGCAGCCAAGCCAGCATCAACTTTCTTGGAGGGAATTTAGAACGACCAATCTGGTACCGTACGATGAGCGACCAAATTAAACCCAAAATTAATTTCAGGTTACCATTGACGATATCCAAGTTTCCTATAAACAACAGAAACATTTAGCAGCGAACATAAGTTCTTATAACTAAGATAAAATAATTCTATCATTATATAGGTACGTCCAACTACGAAGCCATGTAGAGGGGCCATGTTTTATTTTTGTAATTCAGACTTTAATCTCTGAATTCAGGCTTTAATCTTTGAATTCAGACTTTCAACTACGACCTCAAACTTATATTTCTGAATTCAGGCTTTAACACTGAATTCAGACTTTAAATTCAGACTAAAAATTGTTAAACATATTATTGGAAACATATTTTCACAAAATACATTTTATATACATTTTATATTCTTGAAAATATAAAACATATGTTCAGTACAGTAGACAAAACAGTTGAAATAGTATATAGGTAGGTACGTCAAGATATGGTCTAATTCGGAAGATTAATTTTCTTGTAAACCGCAAATAAAATGAGCTGTGAATATCACGTGATACATATAGTAATGATTTAAAAATAAATGGCCTTTTAACCTAATAACTCCAGAAATAGTTCTACATAATTCAAGTTAGTTCTTGACGAAAAATAAGTATTTTTTTATTCTACATACCGTTAAATAAAAATTAATATACCTGTTGCCATATATAATCTTACTCTCAACCTTAATTTAAACCTTAGAAACACTTAATTTATTAGGCAAGTAGAGATCCTACCCTATTTATTTTGTGCAAGAAAAAATATTTAATAGTAACATAATATGAATACCAAGGAAGTGATACGAATTTACCAAAATTTCTGTAAAATTAACAAAAAAACCTCCGATCGATATATCGTTCATTTAAAATCAGACTTGTCGAGCGACGTCCCTCGTTGCCTTTTTCTCACCACGGCTATCTGTAGAGGGGGTATTATGTTAATATATTTATTACTTAAATATTGTTAACCTGACAATGGTGTAGGACTAGTGAAGTTTCCCATACCTAATACAACAATACCTTTTGAACCCGATGGAATTTAACCAAATGTTAAATAAAAATATCTGTATTTAATGACATTGTGTTAATTCAGTTAAAAACACTATAGTATTATATTAAATGACCACAGCATATTTAATAGGATTGGTTCGTTTAATAAACATATGGGAGCGATACGTTTGAATTGTGGGTATACGATGAATTTTAAAATAATCCCACGTTTATATAAAATGGGAAGTAGATCAGCATTTCAAGTGACAAATTCTTAACAATCCATATTCATATTCATATGGGTGTTTACGAGTTACTAATATGGGAACCACCCATATAGCATGAAAAACAGTTTGTCGTTTGTTTTCAGAAATACGTGTCACGCTTGTTGGTAGCTAAATGACTCTGTCGCCATTTAATCATCTTCCAGGATCAGGCTCATATATAAACTGAAACAATTACCTAGAAAATAGCTAGAAAATAATTGTCAGTATAATGACTAGGTAGTAGGCTAATTCTTAAGTAGCTAATCTCGGATTTATATTAATCCTTAATTATTTAAGTAGAACATAAGTCATTAGTTAATTAACAAATTCCTATTAGTGTTAATTGAAACTCAGTAATCGATTAATTTTCTTAATAAATTAACTCTGTAAGTACGTATTTAAAATGTTCTAATAGTCCGTGGGTGAGAGCGTAAAATCCTTCTGCTTCTTGAACCACATAATACTGAAATATATCCCAATGAATACCTCCACCAATGAATACCTTTTTTAAACCATGTTTTGTTTGTATAGAAAATCTAAATTGGTCGAGACCGAAGATATTTTTTTTATTAAACACCCCGGGAGGTATTTATTAAATACATAAATAAATGAATAATTTTGTACAAACTTAAATTACTACTGCTAAAAAACTTATATTAAGTGATATTTCACGTAATCAGATTTAATTGATACGTTTATTAATACATATATATATATATATATATATATATATATATATATATATATATATATATATATATATATATATATATATATATATTGGTTCATAGTTTGATTGTTTCAATATCTGATCATTTCATCAATCAATTAATCAATCAATCAATCAATCAATGTCATTTCTGGTTTAATCGGAATCAGTATAAACTTTGTTATTTTTAATGGAACACCCTATATAAATAAGAAATTTAGATTGCCCAGAAAATTCTAGATCCAGAACATGTAAAATACCCTATTCTATCTTTGACACTTTACGAGAAAATGGCGGTTGAAAATGTCATATCAATGATAAATTACTTCATTTTGACATAAAACAAATGAATGTAAGAACAAATCTGATACGGTTATTTAAATTTTTTGGGGAGTAAAATTTGATAAAGTCATAAAAATTTCATTTCCGGCTGTACTACGTACGACGAAAAGTGATTTTCAGGCTCAATGACTCCAAATTACTTCGATATTTTTAATGGAACTCCCTGTATTGAACTTTAAATTTAGATTCTACTAATCTTTCTGGATATTTTTTGTAACTAGTGTCCCCGGTCTAAACCTAAGAGGTTATGAGATATCGGCGACTGAATGTTTGCGAATGCAGATTTGTGCCGTATTTATAGTGCAGGGGAACATTCAGTCGCCGATATCTCAAAAACTATTAGGTTCAGACAGAGGACACCAGAAACAAAAAATATCGAGAAAGGTTAGTAGAATGTAAATTTAATGTTCAATATACAGCGTTCCATTAAAACTATCCAAGCAATTTGAGTCTGAAAATCCCTTTTCGTAGTACTTCCGGTTCAGCCGGAAATACAATTTTTCTGACTACAAATTTTACTCACCAAAAAACCTCAACAGCCATAACAGATTTGTTCCTGCGTTTATTTGTTTTATGTGAAAATGAAATAATTTGTAATTGATATAACATATTCAACCGCCATTTTCTCGAAAATTGTCAAAGATAGATGTAGGGTATGCTACATGTTTTGGACCTAGAATTTGCTGTGCAATCTAAATTTCGATTAACATATCTATTAAAAATAACAAAGTTTATACTGTTTCCGGTTAAACCGGAAATGAAAATCAGATCTTGAAGCAATCAAACTCTGCACCGTAGCCAACCATACAACCATACAAATGAATGCCATTTGGCGATTTGGAGATTTTGTATTTAAGGGGGAACATTTTTGACAGTCCTCCTAACTCCTAGTAAGCCCAATTTTAAAATCTTAAATTGAACTACCCCCCGTGTTACACAACATTTGGAAGCCCTTTTCATGGCGAATGAAGCAGTGCATCATTTTTGGTTATCGGTTGAGATTTTACAAATTATTCAAATTGCACAATAAAATTTACCACAACTTCTAATTGAAAAACGCAAAATATTAGAGAATGCGCCGGGACACATCGATTTTTATTCTAGGGGGGAAAGTTTTTAACCGTCAAGGGGTCTTGATATGGACTTCCCCCTAAACCCCTGGCAACCTCAATTAAAGCTAAAATCTTAAATGGTCCTTCCTACCCCACGTGTTACACCGTGGGGTAGGACCATCATTTGAAAGACCTTTTCATGGCGAAGATAACAGTGCATCATTTTTGGAAATTGGTTGAGATTTTACAAAATCATTCAAATCGCACAATTTATTAATTACCTACACAAATTAAATAAAATTGTTAATATTATCATATTTCCTGACAGGTGGATAGGAATAAGAGGGGCGATATAATGGCCTGCTAGACCTTCTCACCTCAGTCCAAATGACTTTTACCTATGGGGGTATCTCAAATCAGTAGTTTAGAAAACAATGCCACTAAACCTTCAAGGTTTACAAAATCGTATAACAGCTACCAGCAGGGATATCAGGCAAGAAACTTTTGTAAAAAGTAAGCAAGGAATTTCAGCAACGTATTTATTATTATATGGAAAGAAATGGTAAACATTTTGGTCACTTAATACAGTAACATAACATTCTAAATTGCTATTAATTTTAATTTTTTTTAAATGTTTTTATATAATATCGTGAAATTTCGACCAATTTCCAAAAATTATCCACTGCTGTATGCGCTATGAAACGGCCTTTCAAATGATGTGTAACACCTTGGATATTTGCATTTAAGATTTTAAATTTGGAGTTGCTAGGGGTTAGGGGGATGAACATATCAAGATCCCTTGACCGCCAAAAATGTTCCCCCCTAAAATAAAAATCGACGTGTCTCGGCAAATTCTCAAATTTTTACTATACTATACACACAGAAACAACTTCTAAGTGGTTCGTTTCTGTGTGTATAGCAGTTCATTTCCGTATGTATGTCCAGATATAGCACTGGTAAGTGTATCTTTCCTCTTATTCGTCTATTTGCTTATTTCTCTATGTAATGAAATGCTACAAACCCAAGATTACTTTACACAAAAAGAATATATATATATATATATATATATATATATATATATATATATATATATATATATATATATATATATATATAATATAATATATATATATATATATATATATATATATATATATATATATATATATATATATATATATATATATATATATATATATATATACATATATACATATATATATATATATATATATATATATATATATATATATATATATATATATATATATATATATATATATATATATATATATATATATATATATATATATATATATATATATATATATATATATATATATATATATATATATATATATATACATATATACATATATATATATATATATATATATATATATATATATATATATATATATATATATATATATATATATATATACATATATACATATATATATATATGTATATATATATATATATATATATATATATATATATATATATATATATATATATATATATATATATATATATATATATATATACATATATACATATATATATATATATGTATATATATATATATATATATATATATATATATATATATATATATATATATATATATATATATATATATATATATATATATATATATATATATATATATATATATATATATATAGCAACTATTCAATGAATAACAAATTGACGAAATAGATAATAATTCATGGTCATGTTTTCTATTAATCCAAATGTTACAACTCTCTCTTTGGTTGTCACTAAACAAGTTCCTACCACTACCAGGTGGTAATTTTTAAATGTCATTAAACTCTTAATACTCTCCGGCTCTTATAAAATTATTGCTAATTATAAATTTAGAGCAACCATAATTGGGTAGGTATGTATAATATTTATTGAAAATATATTTGTAGCTTCATTACGTGCATGGTAATTAATGGATGGTTGATTATATTCAACTAAAATAATGGGTCTCAAAAGTTAGAGAGGTGATAGGGTGAAATTAATAACTGTAAAAGTAGGAAACCTTAATATACTGAAATTTGGGTAAATAGTGAAATATTAATATAAAAACAATACGATATATTAATGCATGAGCATAGCTATATACACTTACGAAGCATTCTACATTTCTACATATCTACATACCTATTAAATAATATTATACCTAAAAGTATGTAATCACTATAATTAGAATATTCATTGAAATATAATAAATAATAATTATTTGTAGTATATTATAATATAATATAATCAGTCTAATAGGAGTTTAGTACCTATAGCGATGTTTCTACTGAATATGGCTTTCATAATTGCAAAATAACAATTACGATAAATGTAGGTACCTATAATACTATACAGGTATGTATGTACCTATATTATATGTTATAGTATGTTAGCAACGAATATTGCCATATTATGTGGAAGTTTCAAATAATACGTGTAAAAATTTTCTAAATATAGAATTGATGTCATCTGCGTGATGTTAGTTCAAACAGCAACGTTAATGAACACATTTACTTGCTTTTTAGCCAGGCAGTCTGGTACACATATTAATTTTTACCACGCTTATATAAAGAATTGAATTTAACCATTTGTATTTACCCTTGCATATGTGGGTAATTACAAAGTGATAGCACTAATAACTAGTGAAATTATAAAATGTGTAAATTCTGTAAGATTCTCTTCGCAGAGTCGCAGATGTAAAAAGAATTATGCAGCATTTGTTTCCTTTTTTTCTGTTAGCAGCACCGAAGAGAATCACGAATTTTTTATCATAACAAATATATAAGATGGCGGCTACAATTTTTTTTCTTCATTAATACAACTTATTTTTCTTTTGGGGATTGTGGTGCTAAAATCATAAAATCCCCTTCATCGTTACCGTCGATAATATGCGGGGTTGATCTGTTGCTTTATCGTATTAGATAAGATTTATAAAAGCTTATGTGATTTTCTATGACACAATCATCGATGGTTTCTAATACGTATTACAAAATTCGGTAAGCAAAGGAAAAATGTGTTTAGAGATATTGCAGAAAAGAAAGAGTTTGTAAAGATGAAGGATATCTATATGATATCGCTGTCTGCATGACCTCATGTTTGTATTAAATTTCTTCCTCAACATCAATATTTATTATTCAACTAAAAAGAGTCCTAATATCCAAAACAATTATTACAAACTAAAAATAAAAAATAGACTAAAATAGTATTGCTAAAATACTAATACCGTACAGTACCTATCTGCATAATTCTACTGAGTTTTGTACAATCGAGAATTACATTTTAGTACTTACATGTATTCTTTATATTATAGTAATAGTTTATTAAATAAAATTTTTCTCATTTCCTTTTCAAATTCCATGATATAAATTATATTTCAGTCAACAGTTTACAATGTTGCCAAAGTTTTATGAAAGGGGATGCGTTAAAAACCGAAATTTCACTTGATGTACTTCTTCGCCTGCAAGAAGGACCAAAAACTTCTATACCAAATTTATCTTTATATCACAATATTAGTGAGGGATTATTATTATATAACAATATGAGTAAGAAGGATATCGTCTAAAAATAAATATCAATCGTATAAACTACATTTAATTCAGGAATTAAATAAAGACGAGTATGGTAGAAGGATGCAGTTTTGTCAAAAAATTATGAATAACATTGAGATGAATGTAACTTTTCCAATAATATTGTATTTTCTGATGAATCGGTATTTTTATCGGTATCTAATACCCCCAGAAATAAAATTTAATCTTTATTTACAATTTTTGTGAGATCAAATTATTTCAACATTTTTCGTTTATTTTCAAACCAGGCAAATCCTAAATGATATTTGTCCCAAGTGACATTTGGTATCAGCAGAAGCTACCCTCATCATAGAGTTAACGTGCGTCGATATCTAAGTGAAATATTTCTAGAGAAATGGTTAGGTCGAAGAGGACATATTACCGCGAAGAGGACATATACATGAGTACCGCGATAGCCAGACTCAAATCGTTTAGACTTTTTTTTTTGAGGGGGTAGGTCAAGTTGGTCCCCCAACTGCAGTATTCAAACTGAAATGTACGTCATAATTTTGCACACATTTTGCACACCCTATTCCAAATTTTGCACATCTTGCCCTAGGAATTGGAAAGGGAAAACGTATGGGGGGCCAAATTGACGATAGCCCCCGTTTTACTTTAATGTAAATAATTTTACAGCTGTGATAACCTTTGAATTTTGCACACCCATTTTTTTGCACACCACACAAATTTTCCAAATTGTACACAGTTTACACAGCCTCAGATTAGCCCTCACCATTTTCTAGCCATTATAATCTTTGAATTTTTCACAATTTTGCACACCCATTTACAAATTTTGTACAGCTTCAGTTTAGCCCTTACAGCCTCTTGAAAAATTACCTTCGGCCCCTCCCACGGCGTAGGTAAAAACCATTTTCCAGCCATAATATGAATTTTGCACAATTTTGCACACCCATTTCCAAATTTTGCAAAAAAAAAGGTGATTGTATCTACTAAATCTAGTCCAGTTATACACTGGCCATCCTCTCCTCGAATCACAAAATTACAATTATTTTCCTGCCATTCTAGTCTATTCACACAATTTTGCACAATTTTGCACCCTAAATTACTAAAGTATCGCCATTGGAATCCATTTTATGTCCAAAAGGTTAGTGCCAAATTCAAATTAAAACGTAAATTGAAATATCTAGTAATCTACGAACTTTAGATGCAATGCAGAATTCCATATAAAATTTGACATAAGTGACAGTAACAGTTGATGTGCATTACAACTAAAGTCCGTAGATTACTAGGAATTTTAATCATTAATTTTGCGTTTCAATGTGTTGGTGGGTTTTTTGTTATTCTATTTCGAATATTACGGACTGCAACATAACCTGTGAATTTTGTAAGGTGTAGGCCGCAGGAAGTGATCGGGCCACATGTCTCACTTTTGTTTATAAACATATTGTTCAAATCCCATTTTCAAAAGCTTGTGGGAGCTAAACTGAGGATGTGCACAATATGGAAATGGATGTGCAAAATTGAAAGATTATAATATCTAGACTTGTTGTCATCTTGAGTATGGGGGAGGGGGGGGGGCTGAAGGTAATTTTTCAAGAGGCTGCGGGAACTAAACGGAGGCTTTGCAAAATTTGGAAATGGGTGTGCAAAATTCAAATATTATAACAGCTGTAAAATTATTTACATTCGCGCAAAAGGGGGGCGTTTTCCCTTTCCATTCTCTAGGGCAAGGTGTGCAAGATCAAACGTCAGTCGTTAGAAGAGTTGGAAGATCGCATTAGGATGGCTGTTCAAGAAATATCATAGAATGTCATTCAGGAACTCCTTAAGAGCATTCATTGATCAATTAAGAAGGCTGTTAGGATGCTGAAGGTCTCTAATTTGAAAATTTATTATGAATATTTTCTTTTTTCTCAATACTAATATGTTCAATATTTTGTAATAACTAATTTAATCGTCAGTAACTAATAATAATAACAATGTATTACTCTATTTTATTACTTTATTTTATATTTAAGTCTACCAGAAAATTAAAAAATATACAGGGTAATCCATGGTAATGAATTTACAAAAAACTGCCCATGACCGTTAATAACCGTTAATAAATTTAAATAATTTATATATTATTACTATTGATTAAATATAGACAATAGTAGTAGGAATTATTATTAATAAGTATAATTATGCAAGGAATGATATTATTACATAACGTACACTACCAAACGTAACACAAGTGTTATTCAGAGAGTGCAATAACTAAATGGTGTTGCATGGCGTTTGTACGAAGGGTGTCGGCCAGGGGTTGCTATCGGTCGATATCATGCGCGCGCTTGCCACCCCTGCTGGTCTGGGGATCGACGCTGCCGACGCTGCCGACGCTGCCGACGCTGCCGACGCTCAAGACGCCGCCCCCATTAATACATCGCCAACCGCACTTTACGCCACTATTCACGTGAACCCGGAACTAACTTAAATACATCACGTCTTGCCTCCAAATAATCATATCAAATCTCTAATTCCAAAATGGATACCATAACCGACTGTCTCAAGACTCTCAAGAAGTCCGTGCTTACTTTAATCCGCACTCCCAAAATTGCTCGTTGCACCTATAGGCAGTGGCGCAGCCAGAAAATATTCTTGGGGGGGGCCAGCCGCCATGACGTATTTTTTATGCAATTTTATAAAATGCAGAATTTTTAAAATACAGTTTATTGAGGTATGGTATTCATACAAATGTATAAAAAAAAATAAGTATGTACTGTACATAACACAGTCATAATCACAGAAAAAAAAGTCATATTTTGACAACAGTGTTATTAAAATTTATACAAAAAAAAAATTATAATTATAAGGAAAACTTCAAAATATAGAATAATTATTAGTAAACTGACAAATGGATAAAACGGGAAAAAACAGTAGGGTTTGTAAACCTGATTTCTATCTCAGACAACACAATATTCTATTATGGATACCGTTGATAGCATAAATATGTGTTGAGAAGCATAAATATGTGTTTTAAATACTTATTAATAGAGCGTGCGTCTGGCTGAGTTTTAAAGGCATTTTCTAGTTCAGTATGTTACTCCTAAAATATATTTTTTTAAAACTCACTTTTCTTCTTCTTGGGAAGTACCTAGATTGATGTAACCAAACGTTTAAAAGCTGGGTAGTTATTTGTAAATATTAAATGTTATTTAATATATTACACTAGGATCAAGAACGAAAGCTAACAGTATCAATTACTAAATACTATTAAATAAGC
Organism: Tetropium fuscum; assembly: GCA_964058915.1. Lineage (NCBI taxonomy): Eukaryota > Metazoa > Arthropoda > Insecta > Coleoptera > Cerambycidae > Tetropium > Tetropium fuscum. Next base: position 25,199 of record CAXKVY010011009.1, on the reverse strand, counting down.
CATTATTAATAAAAACTGCCTCATCGAAGATATTTTTTTTAGAAATATTAATTATACAAATTACATTTTTTACTCAGGTTCATATTACTTGAAAGAAAGCAAATTTCTTGTAACAAATGAAATTTTAGAACCGCATTCTAGCATAAACGCAATTTGTTTGGGTGTATTGAACTGAATTGTGTATTGAATTGAGTTTTATCATTCGAATTTTCGTTGACGTTTTTTTCATATAATTACACGGTCATTTAACTTATCTTGACATACAAAATGAGCTCTGGGTCAAATATAATTAAAAGTTGTGTAATTAACAAATATTTTCAAGTAGGTACACAGATGTTTATATGTTATTCTTAAATCGTATTTCATAATTCTAGTAATTGGTAGGCATATGACTCAAGCATTACAATAATAGCACCAAAATTTCTTCGTTATATTAGAGTATCATAGTGCATAAAAATGTTCAAATAAGGATTTTGTCAAAAGACGTTGATCCAAACTTTTCATTACTCATTAATGAAACGCATAATTTTCAATCCGTCAGGAATGATACGCATAATTTTCAATCCTTCGGGGATGATTTGCTTCTCAAAAATTATTAGATAAGGTAAAATTTAAGGTAATTTACATGTATCCATTACATGTAAATTACCTTAAATTTTACATATTTTCTATTATATACCACACTGATGATCAATAATAATTGTCTCAAGAAAAATTTGCATCAACTTCAAACTCATACATCTTTTGATGCAAGAATCGCAAAGCCACAAGTGTTTTTGGTTATATGGATATATTACCTCGCTTATTTTTGGAGATACTGTAATGAAGGAATGAAGGTTGAACTCTCATTTGAGTGGCGGCTTGCCAGGGGACGTGAGTGACGTACCACTTTACCTAAAATTTCCTATTTCCGTTTGGTTGTGCCTTTTAAAATTATATTTCATTTTAATATTCACTGTTTGTAAAGAAATTGCGTTTTTAAAAATCAAGACATTGGATACAAATGTAGGAAGTTTGGGACTAAACCAAAACACAGTAGGAAATTATACAGATGGAAAGTTTGACTTTTCTATTTTTATATTTTTATATTAGTGCGGAAAAATATCAATTCCCGCATTTGTTAGATAAATTAAATAAAGTAAATAACTCCTAACTCGTGCGGAGAGTGTATAGTCCGCACGGGACATCTGCCCGAACGATGCGAAGCGAAGGCTATCACCGTGCGGGAAAGTATCACTTTCTGCGCTAGTTAGGCAAATATATGTATCTTTAATTTATAATGATGCAAAACACCGCAACATTGAGCCAAGTGACTTTTGAATGAACCTATAAGTTTCGTACCATTGATTTGATTGATTACATTAACTTAATTGTTATTGATTTTGTAACGATTTTCATACAACAGTATATTTTTTAACATTTCATGTTCACAATTAAATGTTACACATACATCACACAAATATTTTTTTTAATATCTAATGCCAATAACGAATGGGTCTACCTCTTGATCATATAACACCATCTAACACCTCATTGACACCGTCTGCGAATACGTACAATACAATTATCTATATTCTGCTAATCCTGTAATCCACGAAAGACCATTACTGTGAAACTGCAACAGCAAGTAGTTACAAACGGATAGCTGGTATCACACGTTTGCGAAGGAGTCTTCCAAGTGCATCCCAGACGTGCTCGATAGGATTAAGATTCGGCGAGCAGGAAGGCCATATCATTTTTGTGATCTATTGTGCTTCGGAAAAGAAAAGTTGTTTCTACTCGAGCATATGACCCTTCATTAGCATATCCAATGACAGAATGATCTACAGCAAAAATCATGCAACCTCTCTCTGCGTTCTATGCTATTATATAAACTCTATTTCTATAGTAGGTTAAAATATTATTTGAAATGAACAATAAAAATAATAAATAGGTAGTAAATCATACGTAATACCCAACAACTACTTCTATGGCTATCAGGGCCACCCGAACCACAGGACTAAATGGGCTATAGTCCCGGGGCGCAAGCATTTTGGGGGCGAGAATTTTTATTGGTGTGATATATTTTTTTTGTTATTATATTACATTTTTTATTTTCTTATGAAGAGGGACGCATTATTTTTAGTAGCCCACGGGACCCAAATATTTTAGAACGGCGCTGATGGCAATAATATACCTCTACCTACATATATTAAATTACAGTAAATAATGAATGTGCATTATGTTCAGTACAACTAACATTATAACGCATATTCAACAGTTGAAACTATAACGTAAATTTTATTTTATTTAAATTTCAATTTTAAAATTTACTTTATAATTTCAACTGTGTTGAATATGCGTTATAATTTCAGTTGTACTGAATATAATGCACATATAAAATGTCCTGGAATTCAATATCTGTAGATGCATATAGAAGTAGTGGTTTGGTATTATGTGTAATTTCATGTGTGTATATGATAAATTGTTAAATGTGTATGATAAATTAAAATGTGTATGCATTTAATGTATGATAAATTTATTATTTTCTATTATTCGATTTTAAGCATTTAAAGTCAAAAACGGTACTGCCCTCACAAAATCAATAAATAAGTTAACGCGATCAATCTAAGACGAAAATGACCCCAATGAATGAGAGTATAAAATCACTATATGAGGAGATAATACCAAAGCGCAACAAATCCAAAAATTTCATAACTGAGATAGTAATGTCGTTAGCAATCTGGTTTTCTCTACCATCTATTGTTGTGTTTCATAAACGGCAAATAGCAAAATCCTCTTTTGAATGCATGCGCAATGTATAGTTATAGGGAATTCAAAACAAAAACTGCTGCATGTCATCAGTAACAAAAGAAGACCCGTAATGCCAATGTATAACAGTCCCGATATCGCCAGAATTTGAATAAGGCACAGTTGGTAACACCGTCCTAAAATTAGTTTCTTCGACACTTGACAGTAATACCTATCTACGTTTTGTATATTTACGCTTTACGCTACGATTTGTAAATTGTCATAGCTTTGCTTATATTTAAACGCGATTTAAACTATTTACAAAGCTTGTGATTGCCCCTATACAGTTGGATATTTGTTTGTAAGAAAATGCCGAGGCAGTTGGGTAGCCGCTGCAAAAGGAGCTTGTAGCAAATTTGATAGAGTATTTTGAGTAAGAATGTGAAAATAATAGGCCACTATACCTTTGACTTCACAATTGTCTTATTTTAAATTCAAAAATTTATATAGTATTTGCACTGTGCTATTTATATTTATCGCGTAGAGTAAAACAAATTTATAGCTGTGTTTGATTAGTTGCCATTGTGTTTGTCAGGTAGACACTACTCAAACTAAACCTAAAATTTTCAAGTCAGCTTTACAAAAGCCAAATATAAGGAAATCTGGCATAAGAGTCGTACACTTTTAACTACTCGCGACTGTCCCCAATAATTAACTAGCAAATTTATTTCAGTGATTTACACAATCATCTCTTAAGAAAATGGGTCATAAATAAGTAATCTTATTTATTTTTTCATTTGTTTCATTTGTTTACTCCACCATAACCTCAAAATACAAATGACATTTATTTAATGCTTACTACAGTCTGACAGACGTGGCAACAATATTTGCTGATCAGTTGATGACGTGCAACGGTTTTTGTTTTGAATTCCCTATATATTTTCAGGGCGCCACATAATATTCAAAATCTTGTTAATATCAAAATGCAGCATTTTCAGTGTTACAGGAGGTTGTTTTAAGTTACAGAAGGGTCGAGCTTTGAACATCCTGCTTAAATAGGAATGTTGTATTTAGAATATCAGTTTGCGTGTAACTTTGAAATTATCAGAGAAGGTGCTTGCTGATAGTGTATATGTCGATTGTAGATTGTAGCTCTACAGCCTTATATTGCGGATCTACAGCCCCTCGTAGATCCGCCCTTGTCTACACAAGGCCGGAAATATGGGAGGCTTAGGGGGCTAAATTCCCCTCGTGACACTACAATTATTTCAAATTTTATTTCTGTTGATACAATAAAAGAAAAATTATGTTGATACAAAAAGAAATCGATAGTTTGTTCTTCCCAAATATTAAAATCCTAATTCACATATTCCTAGTTTTGCCCGTAACAACACCCTCCACAGAATGTAGCCTTTCAACTTTAAAGAGGATTAAATCTTATCTGCGAAATACTATGGATGAAGAATGATTGAATGGCTTGGCTCTTGCGGATATGTATGATTAGAGATGTGGATATAGACCAGGTCATAAATGATATTTGTGCAGCTAAGCATAGGCGAGTTGAAATAAATTTGGTCAATATGCTGTGTCTTTTCTTCTTTGCGAGAAAATATTTAAAATGTGTTCTTGTATAAGCCCCCTCCCTGGCTAGGTCCTAGACCCGCCACTGGCTATAGAGATGCAGCAAATGAGCCAGTTGTTAAATCATGCTTTTATGTTGTATACTATATTTGTTTCTAAGCTTAAATATATTAGCTAAAAATATATTAGCAAGTAGATAGCCTTACAGTAGTAAACATTTTACTTCAATATAATGTGGAAGTTACAATCTAGACACACAAAATTGCGTTTTGCAAATATTTTACTCCAACCGTCACAAAACTGATTTTTTTTACTATCAGGAGCCTCTAAGGTTTACATTATCCTTACTGACAAAAAAATCTTAACACCAAAAGTTTTCACTTTTAATCCTATAGGAGCTAAAGCTGACACTTTTAATCCTTAGATTAAAAGTGTTAATCAAGTTTTAATTTATAAAAGCTTTTTAAAAATTTTGTTCTTTTATTTTTAAAGCTTTCACCATCACCAAATATCAAATATCAGCTGCACTATTAAAGTTTGTAACATAGAAATATGAGACAAAAAAAATATTCAAAGAATACTCATAATGGCAGCAATGGGAGATCGGGGCAGTATAACTTTTCTTACCGCAAGCTAAAATCGTCAATATAAAGGCGCTTTCATTCAACAAGTTGTTATGTTTTGATAGAATACTAATAACTAATCAATTTTAACACAAATCCCATCAAAATAATACACCAAATTAAAGAATAACTGTATTACTTCTATTTCAACATCTATTGTTGACCCCACTTTACCCCAAAACGTTGGATGGCATTAGCACAGGTGGCATACGAATGAATGCCAATGATGCCGATGTGACCCGGCCGAGGAACGTGTGAAATGGATCCGTAATATTTAAATGGGAAACATACTTATTCTGCATCACATTCACCATCCAATTGTTTTATTATATGACAAAAGATAGTGTGATCAATATTTTATTATACTACGTGATAATGTTATAATGTGATAGGCGATGTATATATAATTATTTGTTTTTTCTTAAATTCCTGGAAATCGATTATAATTGACAATGCTGTTTAAAATTCGGTAGCAGGTGTGAAGAGATCGATATAATGAGGGTTTTTTGCTCTGGTTTTTATGTCTCATACTTCGATATTACAGACTATTTTTTCGGTAAATATCTTGTCTCATTTTGTCTCATCTTGCCTTATCTTGTCTCTTGAGAAAAGCATGTAACTGAATCTTTGCTTATATCAATCCCCTTCCTTATATCCGACGTTGAACGTAACATTGAATATTGTGATCAAAACATTGACGGATTCATTTTATTTCCTATGTATGAGAAAGACATAATCATATATCTTCTGCAAACAACTTAATGTTTCTTTCTTGACCAATCAATAAAACGTTGGTAGACACATTCATAAATTTCTTTGGGAGGCGATTCAAAGAAACCTCTTTCGCACACTATTTCCTCAGTATACACCTAAATCGTCATTAGATTCTATTTTTACAGCGTTTTTAGCAAATTGGACCACAATCAGAAATGAACTCAATTAGCAATATGCCGACTAATTAAATTATCAATAAAATAAATTAAAAAAAATATCAATACTTAGGAGAAAAACTTAAGCCAGTGTCCAAAGTTAAGGCATGTAACGGTAGGTACCTAAAAAGATTTATGGCACTGCGATTCTCGCATTCAAAAATATATTATATGAGTTGAAGGTTTATGTAACGTTTCTCGGGTCACTACAATTGATAGTCAATGTATATAAGGGCAAAATATAATTTCCGACTTCGCGATATTATTTACAAGTATGCAAATGCAAACCATTAAAATGAACCAAATTTACCTTATAACGAATGCTATTACTATTAAAAGTTCTGGAGTCACTGAAACTCACGTGTACTATTGTCCGCCTTAGCTTCAATAACAAGGACATGATAGTAAATAACCGACTTCATTTGATAGGTTAGATCTATAGATAGAATCTAACTAAATCGGGTCAGAATGTATTTAATTTGTATTGTTAACAATATATGTATTATCATGATTCAATACATAGTTTCAAACTGCATATTTAGATAATTTAGATAATATTATTTTTCAAATAAGTAATAAATGATAAATAGGTATAGGAAACGTTGTCTCGGTGGTTGCTTTCTTTTAATCGCCCGGTATATTCTAAATAGTTTCAGTTCGTTGACGTTTACTTATACCATAAAGTAATATATAGAATATTATATAATGTCTTTGTATGAGGTCTATGTATGAGGACCACTTCAAAATACCGTGCTCCGCCCTAAACCAAACAAATTTAGTGTCATTTTTGAAGAAACCTTTGGAGATAGAACATACATGTCTCATATTTGTAATGAGATATTACAAATATGTTCAAGGATATTAAATCTTAATTAATTAATTGATTTATATACGGTGGAACAATTTATTGGAAGACTTAAAATCAGCATTGGTTGGTTTCCAGGTATATATACGGGATTTCTGATTTTAGAATATAGATACTTATATATATATTATTATATAGAAACGGATTTCATCATAATCACTAGAAAATTAATTAATAACTAAGTATAAAAGTAAGACGACTTTCAATTTGTTTTACCTATATTTACAAGCTTAACTCCATCCTGTTCAATTGCATTTAAAGCGCAAGTCACATTTTCCAGATAATGATGTTGATTTGCAGGTCTCTTATTCCACGATGGTTTTAAAGGTCGCCCTCTCAGGGCTTCGACAAGGGCGCACAATTTCACACCTGTGCACAAATCCTGCGCTAAATCGCTTATCCTCATATCCTTGGGCAAATGCTCATTCACCCAATTCTTAAAAGTATTTGCTTGTATATCAACCCACAAGTCCTCGTTGCCCTTAATTTGCATACCCCGGGCCGCATGTCCCTCGGGACTGCGTGCCAGTAAACCACTGTGAGATATTTTACCTTCCATTTTTTTTTGTTTTATTACTTCGCGCACATTTGTTTTTTTTCCCGTTAATTGTGGTTAATTCACTTGAGCACTATTTTTGTTGCCAAATGAACTGCAACTGTAACTTACACACTAATTTAGTTAACTGTTTACTTGGTCATTTAATTGAAAAATGAGTCTGTTGTTACAGGGACTCGTAAAAAGTACCACGGAATAAATTTAATGTATTCTTTAATGAATTGCCCTTCATTTATTTCGTTAATATGGTCTTACAAAGCAACACTGCGTCTTTACTCAAACATGCGCGACTTATGGTGGATTGCGTAAGTGACTATCTATACGGCAATTTGCTGCTTAACTTAAGGAAATAAGTTTTGACTACTGCTCAGGTGTATTTCATCCGGTGGGGAGACCACTATATCAGACTGTGCCTATATAAAACGCTCTGGCGTAGGTTCGTAGGATCATGACCAAGTTTCGAGTAATGTAGTGGAACTTTAAACATGCAATGGAACTGACATGCCTGTTTGTTATTTGCGGTTCGATGCGTAAAAAAATACCTACATATTACCTTATTTGTTTAGAATTTTCAACTGGAGACTTCAACGATGGGTTGGAACAGAAACATGTATTCTCCACTTCAAAAAGTTCTTTAAAATTGTAAAGTGTGGTAATCATGTCAAATAAATTGCCCCATTTAGGGCTCGAGACAACTGTCTTGATTATTATGACTATACTAATATGAAGTAAACTATTTTTGTCTAGAATTGTTTACATATTATTTGCTTTTCACGTTATGTTAGCACTAAATAGTACATTACATACCGAGCGGGAAAGTACTCTATTTCAGCCGAGCGGCAATGTAGTTTACCGAGGTGCGAAGCACCGAGGTAAACTACAGACGCGAGGCTAGAATGAGTTCCCGCGAGGTTTGTATACTATTTTACTCACAATCGGTTAGTAGTTTATGGATTTCTAATACTCACAATCTACCAATAATAATTTCGTTTCAAATATCTGTATCCATTTTCATTATGTGATAAAATGAATTATTTTAAGTAACCTGTGAGATCGTTGCTAGGTAACAAAATAAGTTTGTTGAATCTGACATTTAGGCGATACACGACGCCATTAATTGTACATATAATCAAATTGTGTTTATTTTACAAAAATGTCTGATAGTGAATTTGAATGTACGCCACCAGAAGTGCGGGTAGCTGCAGAGAGAGCTACTGAAGGAATAATTCCTGAAAAAAGCAGGGAGAGGTATGAAAACACCTATGAACTATACATTAAATGGTGCGTGGCTAAAGGTGTGCAGCATACCTCTGAGACGGTACTTCTTGCTTATTTTTGTGAAATAAGCAAACAAAGTAAAGCCTCCACATTATGGTCAAGATATTCGATGTTGCGAGCAGTATTAAACTTTAGGCATAATGTTGATATTAGTAATTACGCAAAATTGAAGGCATTTTTGAAAAGGAAGAATGTGGGATATCAAGCTAAAAAGTCAAGTGTTTTTTCTGAAGCAGACATCGATACATTTTTAAACAATGCCCCGATAGAATATCTTCCTCAAAAGGTAATTTTAATTTATTTAGTGCATATTAAATATATGTTATATTAATTTTTTTTTAGGTTGCTTTAATTATTGGCATTTCCGGAGCCTGTAGGTGCGATGAACGTTTAAAAATGAAAATAAGTGACCTGGATATTTTAGAAAATCGAATTATAATAGTGATTCCTGTCACAAAAACCTACTCTTCCCGTACATTTGTAATTACAAAATCGGAATGGATAAATATAATAAAGCAATACTGTGACCTTCGTAATAACATTGATTCTGATAGATTTTTTTTACAAATAAGATTTGGTAAAATTACACGACAGCCTTTTGGGCATAATGCTATAGGAAGTTTTCCCAAAAAAATAGCAACTTATTTAAAGCTGGAAAATGTTAACAGGTTTACAGGACATTGTTTTAGACGTACTTCAGCAACATTATTAGCAAATACAGGTGGAGACATCCTACAGTTGAAAAAGTTGGGGGGTTGGAAATCCAACACCGTAGCAGAGGGATATGTGGAGAATTCATTACATGGACAAATAAAAATTGCTAATATGTCGTCTCATGTAGAAAATCCAGAAACGTCGGCGTCTTCATCTATTTCTGAAACTCATAATTTTGAGCAACACGGTCTTACTTTAACCGTTAATAGTAATCATAATTCCAATGTAACTATTAATATTTATAATTCCAAATAGTTTTCTTTTTGTTATTGTTGTTGTTGTTTCTGAATTAAATAAATGTTGAGTGAATTCTATTCTTTCTAAACCATCTTTTAATCAAAAATGACATTGACATTTCCAGGTAAGAAAAGTGACAGATGCTAGCCGGGAAAGTACTTTCCCGGGAAAGCCGGGAAAGTACTTTCCCGGCTAGCTGGGAAAGTAAAGTAAGTAATAAGTCGCTTCCCGATTACTTCAAAGGTTAGAAATCCATAAATTACTAACCGATTGTGAGTAAAATAAATTACAAAGTAGGTATAGTACCTATAGGTACGTAATAGTATACAATACTTTTCCGATTAAGGTAATATGATGGGAATTACGCACAATTATGTAATTGGTTCTTATGATCCGTATTTATTTATATATTATTTGAAACTATCCTTATATTATTTGCAAATATTTACTTTTATTATGACAATAATTATCAAATAACACTTTCCATCAACAGTACCCAAATAAAAGAAAATTAATAAAATAGTGTGATAGGAGTTCTTTATATTCGGATTTCAAGAGAAGAAGCCCTGGTGAATATACCCCGGGAGGCCGAATGCTTCAATAATCTTTAGTGCTTATACATTACGCACTGACTGGTTGTAATTTTTTTGACAATTTCGACACTATCAAAAACGAAAATATAATACTGACTTATATTTTCTATGGAAACAATGTAGGGGAGAAGGCCGGGACAGCGAGGCATAAGAAAATTGAAAAGATGCTTCCTGTGATGATTATGATTTACGTATGAATGAAAATTATTTACTTGACTATTTCCCTCGTCTTAATTTTTACAAATCACAAACGCGCAATTTTTAATTACAAATGGTTTCTAGATGGAAAACTATATGACAGCACCTGTCAGCAGTTTTTTCGAGTTTACCCACGGCAAAACTTGACAGCTGTTGTCACCAAAAATTACAATACCTTTGATAACAAGTAATTGTGCTCTCCTAGGACACCAGAAAACGACGCTAAACAATTTTTCTGATTTTGTTGACAATATATTTTGTAATATTGTTTTTAAACAGTGAACTAGTCAGCTTATGTAGTGAAAATGAGTCGCTTTTGAAGTGATTCTATGACTAATATTGATCTGGCGATTGAGAAAAGTGTACCGTACAATACCGTTAAAACCCATACGTCAATATGGAAACAGTTTACGGAATTCTGCAAAGCAAAGAAATACGAACTTTTGGAAACTACAAGTTTAGAGCAAATAAACCTAATCCTAAAAGATTGGGCGTGGAATATGAAGAAAGAAAACGGTGAAAATTACAAAGAACTAGTTGTGAAGACAATGTGGAACACCGTTGCAAAAAAATATAAGAGATGTATTTTAAGAAGTGGAAAATAATTTTTGATCCATTTAAAGATAATATTTTTAAATCTAGTAAATAAGCTCGTAATGCGAAACGAAGAAATTTGCAGATGTGCTCCAATAAAAGGAAATCGAGCTCTGCTTCATTAAAATTGAAAGAATATTACGCAATGGGTTCATTATGGGCGTGGGACGAAGACACTCCGGCGGGACTCCAGCGAAAATTGTACTATATCGCTTCAGTAGAACTTGCCTGGGGAGGTGGATAAGCAGTCAATTGAGTTCATTATTTTAAAGATGAAGTGGATCATTCTAGGATTAAAACAGGTAATAACTTATTTACATATTTTTTTAAATAACTGATTTTCAAAATTCCTTCTTTTTAGGAAGAGTAGTATAGGGGATATTCTACTTTCTACTTTATTCTCCAATAAAACCCAGGGTGGAGAAAAAAATGGCCGGTAGTAAATGGCTGGTCCCCCAACACGAAGAACGCTACCTCTGTCCAGTCCGTCTTTTCAAAATTCTAATGGTTAAACGTTCATCTAGAATAACAACTGGTAGATTATTCAAAACAGTAAACCCATCATGGAACAAAGAACAATCAAGTAGACGGTACAAAAATACTCCAGTGGGAAAAACAACCTTTCCAAATGGACTAAAGAAGCAGCAGAGAAAGCAGGATTAAATACAAAGGAAATAAAAATAACAAACCACTTTATGCGGTCGACAGCAGTCAGTAACCTGGCTAAAGGAGGAGTGGGTGAAAACAATTAATTAAAATCACTGGCCACAGTTCAGCCAACTCAATTACGCCTTATCTGCAAATGGATAATGAGCATTATTCCAACAACATAAACACCCTTAGAAGTGACGCCTCAGAACCTCCAGCGAAAAAACAAAAAACAGAAGATCATGCAGCCACTCCTCGAACTTCTCACTGTACATCTGGACCCATCAACAACATTAATGATTTACCTACACCTAACGTTATCAATGAGTTAACAACAGATTTCAAACAATACCCATACTGTGTACCAAAATTGCAATTTATATTTTAATTGTACCATATATAATCAAGTTTGTAGTATATTGTGAGTAAATAAATTACATGTTTTTCAGTTTTCAAATTAATACCTACATATTTATTATGTATGTATGTATAATAGGTAGCATGTTTTGTAAGCTATGTGTATGCAGAATAATCAGTTACTCATGAAATAGTTTTATCAAATACATTCGGTCATCTAATTTTTCTGTGAAAAAAATTAGATGCCCTAATGATACTTATAAACATAATAACTAATAAATATACTGATAATAACTGGATACTTATAAACAACTTAAGATAATTTGAGCACGCCGCTCAAGGATACACGATGCTTAAATATATTTAAGTATGTGTGCGTGTGCGCGTGTAATGCTTGGACAAATTGATCTTAGCCATGATCTTGATGTTCTGTTTTTTCTTTATCTGCTCTATTCTCTATCTGCTTTTTCTATTTGTCTGCGCATTTTGGGGTTAAGTTGAGTTTGCTCAAGCTATATAGTGTTGCCACGCCTCGCATCCACCATGCTAATCGATAAATGTGCTATTTTTGTTCCGTTTTTCGTCTATTGCATCGAAAATATTTAGTAAATAACTGCTGTTTTCCCCTAATTATTCGGGAAGATTTATATCTATCGCTGAAACATTTTTCGTCAATATGTCTCTACTTTCCCTGCCACTGTTGTCGAATAAACTGATTTTTCAGAGACTCTCATAAGACTCCATGTATAAAGACTCAACTATGTGATAAATTTTCTCCCAAACGACGTACATGAGATAGAAAAATTGGTGGGTAGGTGTATGAACGAACAATCCTATAAAATTTCATATTATTTTCTTAAGGCTAACTTAAGGCTTTAAAAAAAATTCTTAAAACGTATTTCCAAGTCGAAAAACAAAAAGTTGCGAATATAACTAATTTTTAATTTTAGAGTATTAGTGCATAGGAACTTTGATGGCATGTAAAAAAATCGCCCTAGGTAAAAATATATAAGGGGTTAGTATTAAAAAAAAATCTTTTTGACATATATGTAAAAATGCGCCGTTCATTGTTATTACGATTGTAATAATACGTTTAAGTATTTAAAAAATGTCTCAAGATTAAACAATTAAAAATACTAACCGTACTACGCATTGGTTCAATCGCATCTAGAATATGCTATATTGGGATGATTGCATGGGGTAGTGACGACTAATAATTGTAGCCACAAGACAATCGGACAATGTAGTCATACTTATCAGTCATGTAGAATATATAATAATACTTAACCAGAACTTACCATCAGAAACTCAGAAACAATTCTTCAAAACAATAAATTCCCTAGCAAAACTGAATGCAGAAATTAAAAAATACCTGGATATGGGACATTTCCACCGAGGGCCTTTTTCCGTATGTTCCGTGCGGGGTCCTTTCCAATTCGAATATAAACCTCTGGCCATAAAAAAAATCATTTTATTTTTAATAAAAGTTGTTTTCCCTAAGTGACAGAAAAACATTGATTTGCAGGCTGTTACAAAGCACCAATGTCACTTACAAATTGTAGTTTTCGGGTTTCTACTATTTAAATCTTTCGCTATTTTTTTCGAGGCAACTCTTCGCTTCGCTTTGGATCATAGCCAACACAATAAACAAGTGTACCAATACCTACAAATAAAATCTCTAGATATTAGCAGTGATAGTTATGTGAATAAGTCTCTGATATTACCAAAATAGGATCAATTCGAAGGAGGAATAGTCCAAAATAGGATAGATTCGTGGATCGCTTCGAAAGATGACCAGTTCTTTCAATGCGGGATCCGATTGCTGCTGGAAAGATGGGAGAGTGGCAAACGATGTAAAAAGTAGTGGCAAACGATGGCCAGTACTTGAAACTTCAGTTTTTTACAATAAAACTTTAAATTTTGAAAAAAAAAACGGCGGGAGCAAAGTTGTGTAACATACCTATATTTATTTTAATAAACAAATTTTGCTGTTTCCTATGAGTGATAGGTATAGTAGATTTTACCTAGGTATCTGCTATTAGAAAATTTTGCTTCTTGCACATTAGTGAAACTCTTATAGGTATTAGGTAGGTAACTCCAATTGCCCATTTGTTTACTGCAATAATTAATTGTCTATTATTAATGTAGGTACTCATTTTCTATTAAAATGATATAAAATTAAAATTAATTCACCTTTTGCAACAATAAATCATTTATAGCTAATTATTATTTAAATTTTTTTCATAAGTTACTTTGGTACTAGATACACTCATAATTTCAATCTTATCTTTAAAATATCTGGGACATTAAGCAAATTGAGTAATACCTAAATAACTTTATAGGTATTTATACACTGAAAGAAATCCGCTAAGTGAACTTTTATTTTGGCTCAAGTTGACTTGGGGTAATACAACATTGTATACATGTAAATAAAAACTTCTATAAACACAGAATACCTTGAAATTGTCCCAGATAAAATATTTTTTCTACGTTAATTTGTATAACAGGTATATAATAATTCTTTTCTGCATAAATAACAGTTAGCCGTATACAAATATTCTATAGTATTTTTACAACAAATTATATTATGAATAGTGTATAAAGGTTATACAACAATTGTATACCGGTAAAAATTTGTTAATCTCCTTTAAAACTATGGTTGACTTGGGACTAGTTAAAGGCCTTTCAATTGTTTCGTCTTTTTAAAATTAGCGCCTACTTAACTACCAATCCAATCATTCGATTGGCATCGACACGCGATCGGTGACCCGTGAATGTATAATATGTGGTGTGGTCTGGTATGTGTTGAGTGGTGATGGTGATACTGCGGTTGTAGCGTGATAAGGAGAAGGACGCTGCAGCTTGTGTGAAAACTTTCAATAACCAATTTTGTTATCCTCTGATATTTGATAAACAATGGAAACATTTGGATTAAGTCAAGATGTTCTAGAGAAGCTGAAGGGTACGTAAATTACATAATATTGTTAATAAAATATGTAATTCAGATTTGGGCAATGCAGATATTTTTGTTTCTACGTAAATGGATATCAGCACGTACCTAACCTGCAAAGACAGCTCAGCTATAGCTTGCTATAACTTTTCCGTATTATTTTTGCTTTTATCTCAATATTTTTTTGTCCTATAATGTTCCCTATTCTGATGTTTTTTGTAATATTAGGAACGAATTTTCCATCTATACCTATAAAGGTATAAAGATACCTATACCTATAATAGTATATTATGGCTATAATCACCTTTATGCTGATTATAGCCATAGGGACCTTTGGTATAACCAAGACTTGCCAAATGTTACCTATGCCAAAGTTGATACCTACTGAAAATATGACCTAGGTATTACATTAGGTAGGTACATTACCTACCCTACCCATTTACCAAATCATAAATGTATTATTTCAGACAGGCAGTCGTAATATTTGGAGATAAAATATGCGGTACCTATAGGTATGTGGTATTTTATTCATATAGGTAGGTATAGAAGCCCATATTTTATCAACTAAAGTTTTTCATAGTTACATACAGAGGAGCTGTCTATATTAAAATCTGTCTGAATTTTTAAATGAATAGTCTGTATTTTTGGACGATATCTTGGACGATAATACCATTGCCCATATCTTCCCTAAAGCGGGGCCAAGGTTAATTTTCAAAAAAAAATATTTGGAATATAAATTTAAACAAATAAAGGTTTTAGCAGAGGCCTATAATAAATACACACATATTTCAAATCAAAATATTGCTCCCGCACTTGTAGTCTATTACCTACAGAATTTGACTTTAATTTTTATTCATTATACTTAAAAATATATGTACAATTGTATGTTATTTATTTGTATTTGTAATTTTATGTTATTTATTTAATTGTATGTATAGTGTTAATGTTTTGTTGTTCTGTTTGTTTTTAAGAAAATAAAATGTAAATAATAATATTCTGTTTATTCTATATACAAAAATATTTTAATGGTTATACAATTAAAATATTACAATTAAAACATTTTAATATAAAAGCATTAAAAGCTATATAAAAAAGTTTATGTAGTTATGCAACTACAATTCTATTAGATTAGAACATTTTTAATATACGTACTATATAATGAGACTATACTGGTTATACAAAAATATTATGAGACTATATAACAAGAATGCTGCAGTTATACAATTAATATTCTAGATTATATAACCGCTATACAATAAGAGTAGGTATAATGATTATATAACTGGAATATAAGTTAATATTCTTAATATAAGGGCTATATGAAAAGGTTTTAGCAGCAACTCATCTGATGACAGGTTTTCAGAAAAACGCGTTGTATAACCCTAAAAAACAGTTCATTTGTCACAAATAGTATACAACTTTTGTATAGGGGCTATTCAATTTTCATATAACGGTTAATGTCTCTTCTCTCAGTGTACCTTAGCATAAATTTAATAAGTGAACCTGCTATCCTTTTAATTTTTTGTCAACACGGTAAAATACGCCAATATCCCGACCCACCCTTATAAGAACAGGGAGTTTACCTTGATAGGTAGGTATTACAACATATCACCGTGCAGGTGTCGGACTCGACAATTCTTCACCGTCCTCCTCACCGAGTCCCACCGCCTGACGAGGCCTGGCGATGTACCCGCTCGTGCGGGTTCGTTGCCAAATTATTAATGAATCCTAACCGTAAAAAAACAATTTTTGCGAGTTTTTGGTGTCTTGTTTGTTTTCTTTTCTATTTCTGCCTGCCATCCGCATTCGATTTTATTTTGTTAAATAATTTGTGATGGAATCGCAGAAACGAATAAACTGTTATGCCCTTTTTTTCCTGATTTTTCACAGGTAGATATGATTAAAATGGAAATTCCTGTAGGGAGCATTTAAAAATATTTTCATTATTTTATATGATATAAAATAATGAAAATATATTTTTAAATGCTCTCTAGGAACTTAATTTTAATCATCTAAAATAGATATAATATACACCATGATTTCTAAAATAGTTACACATCTATTTTAGCAGGCAGAAAATATCTACATATTATATCTATTTTAGAGGTCTGTATAATTCTATTAGGTATACAAAATACACTATGATGACTAGGTACCGTACCTACTTATAATAAAACACACAATTGGTTGATTATAAATATGTATTAACAAAATATAGGTGGCAAACAGAAATAAAAACACGAAATTAACTTTCAACTTCACAGCTGACAATAACCTAGGGCACAGGATAATCCAAGTGTACAGAATAATTTCTTCTGTATAAACAAACATTCGTTCTGTAAACGGTATAATTTGTATGAACTTAAACAAGTTTCTGTCTAATGTGCAAAGAGGAACAGAGGAACGTTATCGTTATATTATAATGCGCAAACGCGAATGCCAGACTCGTCAGGCATCAGGCAGCGACTCCGGAGGATGGTTGAGATTGTTGAGAACACAGACGCTGTGGTTGAGAATAAAAATATGTATTTTTTTCACGTGCGTGGTTGCTTTATAAACTATAAGCAAAAAACAAATGAACAATATGCAGTACTTTTTATTTTATTTTCATACAGTCCTCATTATCACAACCTAAACTTTTTTTAAACAAACTGTAGGCTGAGTAAAATAGTCTCTTTTAAAATGGACACAATGTAAGAAAGACTATGTAAGCTAAAAGTTAGGTAGGTAACTATATTAATTTTTATAAAATAATTAGGTACCTATGAGATAATGTACAATGTAGTTAGTCAATTATCTACTTACCATTTCTTACGTTTATTTCATCTTCCCGTCTACACGCGATCGTCCACCTTTTACACAGCTCTTTATCTTTTGGAAAACGAAAATATCTAATGTTACTACCTTCAGTTGATTGTGTAGTTATTAGGTACACTTGGCCACAGCACATCCCAGGCATTGTTAAAAAAATATATAAAACATTCACAATAGGTCCACAAAAAAATAGTATACATTAAAAGTAGTGAGGACTTTTGACCTAATAATAGCAATATTAGAACTGTGCCTGAAAAAAGTTAATCCGAACCACAACAGCGTCCGTAGAAAGGGCTTGCTTTAATTGAATCGGATAAACGCGTTGTCATTTTGGTTCTACGACGTCACATGCTTGCTAGGTCTGCAGGCGCGATACATGAAACTAAGACTACAAGATATGTCAACGCGCATGCGATCCCCTATCTCTCTCCCTCTGCTGACGTCATTCCGTGACAAATTTCAAATATTCAAATATGACAATTTAAAATACATTATTTTATAAGTTTAAATACGTTATTTTAATTATTTTGGTTATTTGTGATTGTGATAAACAATGGTTTCCTGTGCAATGAAGTGACCAGTAGGTAACAATAATAAAAAAAGTAAAAATTTTTCCAGTACATATCGATACTTTAGTTTTCCAACTGCAGCACAGATTTGCAAATTATGGGTGCAAAAGTACCAAACGCATGATTTTAATATTAAAAATGCATATTCTAGCATTTTTCTGATTATGATTTTCATGTTAAAGAAAAATTATTGCAATTGCCAAAAATAAGTGGAAGTTGAAAGATAATGCTGTACCTTCACGTTTTTACCTTTTACTCTTTTCCTTCTATTATGGATGACATAATTACATTAATAAATAATTAAGAGTATGAAATATATACGTTATAAAAGAAAATCTTAGCTAAAGGCTAAAGATGCCAAATAAAACTTAGGTTATGGTTATGTCAAAACTTACCTTTCGTGCGGTTGTGTGTAGATGCTAAATTGATGCCTGCTCTATATAGTAAAAAAACTGCACTATGTACGAATAATAATTATTGTACGAATTTAATCAGCAATATAAATTTAACACTAAAAAATCCGAAAACCAAACAAACAACATCTGCAAAATCAGAACAGCAACACGACCATAACACGACACGCGTATTTTTGCGTAAAGTAAATGTGAATATTATTAGTTATTTTGTGACGGTTTTGATAATTAATTATATAAAATAAACTAAGGTATATTTATATCTATATTTTAGTAATTTTTAGAGGTATATAAGGTATTTACCCGTTCATTTGCTTTAACTGTGACGACCCCGTGCAGTTATAGAAAAGTAAAGGTCTAATGCAGTAATTACTAATTAATGTACAGGTTCTTTACAAACAATCCTTCTACTAAGTGCCATTCCAGTTCAAGGATTATAGACGTGGATAGTCATTGATTCCAGTTCGTGCCGTAGTAGACCTTTAACGGCAAAGTAACAGCTCCCAGCTCTCCGACACCAGCTATTTGCCAGTGTTCGGGGTATAGGCCCTTTAATGAGCGGGAATATCATAGTGGTTGGGTTGTCTTGTGCTTTTTTGTACCTACCTATAAAGGGCATTTAATAACATGGGAGATTATTTTTAATTCATGATAATATATTATGCTAAAGGTAAACGTTTTACAAAAAATAAACCTAATGAAAGTGCTTTAATAACCGAGAAAAATTAAAATATAAAATGTTTCTCAAATTCGTAAACACCCTGTATAAACAATGTCCAAAATAGTTATAACAGTCGAATCATAACGAAACTTTATAATAAAACCATGTTAAAAGCTTTCGTCTCCATATTTATATCGCCATACATTTTTGTCACGGGGTGACGTCATGCGCAAGTTTGTTCAAAACGCGTTTCCCAAGTGATCATATCTTGTACTCTTATCATGGGCGCGATAGATCAACCGTACTTCATACCGTACAGCGTAGGTTTATTCCGTCATTCCGTGACGTTCTCGTTAGAATGAAGTCTGCATATTATGCACAGTATTATCTAGTATTGCCTATTGCCTTTATTATTTGGAACGTCAAATATATAGTTTGTTTATTGCTTGTTGTCAAATATATGGAGGAGGGTTTCCACAAAGGAGATTCACATATTTTGCCGAACGTAGACGTGATGATGGAAAAGCAGAAATAACCGGTCCGTCCTAGCTCATAATAGTTATCAACCTTACTATATATAATTAATTCTGTGATAATATTATAATATCCAGTCTGACCCATACAGCTGGCTGGCATGTGATGTCATCCGCCTAGTCTCGCTCGCGGGAGCATTTTCCTAGCCTCGCTGCGTTGGGGTAATTGCTATTACGAATAACGCAGAAAGTAAATATTTTTATTCACAATCGGTTAGTAATTTATGGATTTCTAAGCTTTGAAGTAATCGGGAAGCGACTTATTACTTACTTTCCTTTCCCGGCTAGCATCTGTCACTTTTCTTACCTGGAAATGTCAATGTCATTTTTGATTCAAAGATGGTTTAGAAAGAATAGAATCCACTCAACATTTATTTAATTCAGAAACAACAACAACAATAACAAAAAGAAAACTATTTGGAATTATAAATATTAATAGTTACATTGGAATTATGATTACTATTAACGGTTAAAGTAAGACCGTGTTGCTCAAAATTATGAGTTTCAGAAATAGATGAAGACGCCGACGTTTCTGGATTTTCTACATGAGACAACATATTAGCAATTTTTATTTGTCCATGTAATGAATTCTCCACATATCCCTCTGCTACGGTGTTGGATTTCCAACCCCCCAACTTTTTCAACTGTAGGATGTCTCCACCTGTATTTGCTAATAATGTTGCTGAAGTACGTCTAAAAAACAATGTCCTGTAAACCTGTTAACATTTTCCAGCTTTAAATAAGTTGCTATTTTTTTGGGAAAACTTCCTATAGCATTATGCCTAAAAGGCTGTCGTGTAATTTTACCAAATCTTATTTGTAAAAAAAATCTTATCAGAGTCAATGTTATTACGAAGGTCACAGTATTGCTTTATTATATTTATCCATTCCGATTTTGTAATTACAAATGTACGGGAAGAGTAGGTTTTTGTGACAGGAATCACTATTATAATTCGATTTTCTAAAATATCCAGGTCACTTATTTTCATTTTTAAAAGTTCATCGCACCTACAGGCTCCGGAAATGCCAATAATTAAAGCAACCTAAAAAAATTTAATATAACATATATTTAATATGCACTAAATAAATTAAAATTACCTTTTGAGGAAGATATTCTATCGGGGCATTGTTTAAAAATGTATCGATGTCTGCTTCAGAAAAAACACTTGACTTTTTAGCTTGATATCCCACATTCTTCCTTTTCAAAAATGCCTTCAATTTTGCGTAATTACTAATATCAACATTATGCCTAAAGTTTAATACTGTTCGCAACATCGAATATCTTGACCATAATGTGGAGGCTTTACTTTGTTTGCTTATTTCACAAAAAAGCAAGAAGTACCGTCTCAGTGGTATGCTGCACACCTTTAGCCACGCACCATTTACTGTATAGTTCATAGGTGTTTTCATACCTCTCCCTGCTTTTTTCAGGAATTATTCCTTCAGTAGCTCTCTCTGCAGCTACCCGCACTTCTGGTGGCGTACATTCAAATTCACTATCAGACATTTTTGTAAAATAAACACAATTTGATTATATGTACAATTAATGGCGTCGTATATCGCCCAAATGTCAGATTCAACAAACTTGTATTGTTACCTACCAACGATCTCACAGGTTACTTAAAATAATTCATCTTATCACATAATGAAAATGGATACAGATATTTGAAACGAAATTATTATTGGTAGATTGTGAGTATTAGAAATCCATAAACTACTAACCGATTGTGAGTAAAATAGTATACAAACCTCGCGGGAACTCATTCTAGCCTCGCGTCTGTAGTTTACCTCGGTGCTTCGCACCTCGGTAAACTACCTTGCCGCTCGGCTGAAATAGAGTACTTTCCCGCTCGGTATGTAATGTACTATTTTTTACTTTATAGGGGTTTATAATATCCATAGATCTATCATTTTCAGTTGAAAGCAAAATTTTGTGGACAGATCTATTACAACTTGTTGAAACGTACAAATCAATGTATATCAAACGAGGTCATCTGGATTTTCTTACGCAAACTACGTTGTGCGCGACCTCGACGAGTTTTGACTGCCTGAATATTATACCGTTTCTAGTTGTAGTGACTTATAAGAATCTGTATTCTACGTTATTTCTGAGGTCTATGATTATGCACCGGCCACAAAACCGTAGATGTTTTGTGCATAAAACACTCACGTGGTATATATTATAGTGGTATATAGTATAGTTCTCTGTACATTAAGATTTCCGAGTGTCACAATTTGTTTTCAGTATACAGTCGGCTAACATCAAAAGCTTTTTATAGTTGTTTGTTTATCATTTACTCTTTGCCGCCAGCCGCCTGGATTGTGACACTCGGTAGACTAAACTCCAGTCCACTATAACATATCTCTGGGTAACACAGCAGTGCACAGAACACTGCCAGTGTTCAGGTCTGTAATCTGTGGTAACATATCAAAAACATAACCTATTTTAATTTTAGTAATTTGCAATATTTGCATGTTGCACGTAAACACAAAGTTTATCCACGCATTTTCGAATGTTACTTTTTAATTTTGGTTGCTCAAGGAAATGTCTAATCCAAAATGTGAGGAGTCGAGACAAGTTTACATAGATCAAAATCCCTTTGAAGGTCTGAAAATAGACGATAATTCAATACTGGAGAAATTGGAAGGGCGACATCCATGCCCAAAATGCGGAAAATCCAGGAAATACTACTGCTACTCCTGTTATGTTCCAATTTTAGAATTACAAGGAAAATTACCAACAATTAACGTATTAGTTTACTTATCGCTTTAAATGAAATATATATACAAATTACTATTTTAGCTCCCATTCAAGATTGATATTATCAAGCATAAACATGAAATTGATGGAAAAAGTACTGCGGGGCATGCTGCGATATTGGCTAAGGATGATGTGACTATTTATACGTACCCAAATATTCCAAATTATGAAAATGAAGATGTAGTATTAATTTTTCCCAGTCAGAATGCAATCGGTGTAAATCAATTAGTGAATAGATGCAGTAACAATAAAATGTTAGTCTGTCACAGTGAACCATTAAACGATTTACCGATAGGATATAATAGAAGCACTCTAATGAAAAAAATACCCATAAGTCGACAAAAATATGAATTTACCGGAAGAACTAAAAAGGTACCTATAACAAAAGCTATATTCATAGATAGTACGTGGAATCAAAGTAAGGGCATTTATAAAGATGAGAGGATAAAGAGAATACCTTGTGTAGTTATACAAAATAGGATATCTCAATTTTGGAGACATCAAAAAGGCAGTCCTCGATGGTATCTAGCTACAGTTGAGGCAATTCATCAATTTTTATTAGAAGTCCATTTACACTGTTGGGGTTTAAATCCCAATTATGGGGGTATTCATAATTGTTTCACAGAAACCTGCTTGAATCAGTTTCAACTTCTGTATAGTACAGATGATCAAGCATATAATGGACAGTATGATAATTTATTATATTTTTTTCAACACATGTATGATTTAATACATAAATATTATCAACACGAGGAATTATATGCATATAAAAGAAGACTGTTGTAATCCTGGAGGAGGTGGACGATAGCACTGGCGACGACAAAATTATTGGTGATCGTGGAAACTCAGTCGCCATTATCGTCAGTGAAGACTGATGTGATTTTTCTCATTCTGTTCACGTTTCTAGTAAAACTATCTACTATAAAAAGTATTATTCTCAAAGCATCTGTGGGAATATATCAACCTAAATTGTCTCATTTTTTTATGGTAACAACTACCAAACCATTTTAGAGTTCCTTTTATATTATATACTTAATAAAAATATCGACACCAATACAGCTGCAAATGATGACTAACGTTGAGCAAATCATTGTTATTTCCAATTATTGTTGAAAAAAATTAAAATAATGCCTAATATCTACTACTTTATCTCCTCAAATAAAAGTACCTATCTACTTTTTATGTCCTACTTAGATTTCCCACACCTACAAAATATTCCCATTGTGATATTTTTATTTACTCTGCGATTTTTATCAATACTATTTTAAGGAAACATCAAATTAAATATTTCTAAGCGAAACATGTTTGATTTGCTAAATACCTGCCATGCCAAATAAAAATAGAAAGCATGGGAAAAATAGAGAAAGACTGATGTGATTTTTCCCATTCTAATGTTTCTAATAAAATTATCTACTATAAAAAGTCTTATTCTCAAATCATCTGTGGGAATATATCAACCTAAATTGTCTCATTTTTTATGGTAGTTCACATCAAACTATTTTAAAGTTCCTTTTATATAATAATACATACTTAATAAAAATTAAATCATCGACATAAATACAGCTGCAAATGATGACTAAGGCTGAGCAAATCATTATTTCCAATTATTATTGAAAAAAGTTAAAATAACACCTAATAACTACTACTTTATCTCCTCAAATGAAAGTACCTATCTGCTGTTGTGCTACCATTGACTGAAGGAACCCCTTCATTCAATGGTCCTGCTTAGCTCTCCTACACCTATAAAATATTCCCAATATGTTGCCTCTGTTCCGATATCTTTATTTACTCTGCGTATTAAAATAGTATTGATAAAAATTATAATACTATTTTAAGCAAACAACAAATTTAATATTTCTAATCGAAAGATGTTTTATTTGCTAAATACCTACCTGCTATGCCAAATAAAATTAAAAAGCATAGGAAAAATAGAAATAATAGAGAAAATATTACAAATTAATGTAAAATATGTATATTTGATGATACAGGTATAGTTTGTAACATCTTGAAATATGAGACATAAAAACCCAAGCAAAATACCCTCATTATATCGATCTCATCATACCTGCTACTGCATTTTTAACAGCGTTGTCAAGTATAACGGATTTCCAGGATTTTAAGGAAAACAAATGATTTTATATACATCGCCTATCACAATTTGACATTATCATGTAGTATAACAAAATATTGATCTCACTATATACCTTTCGTCATATCATAAAACAATTGGATGGAACTAGAAACTTGAAATAGAAGTAATACAGTTATTCTTTAATTTAGTGTATTATTTTGATGGGTTTTGTGTTAAAATTGATTAGTTATTAGTATTCTATCAAAATATATATATAGTCCCCTTTATAGTGACGATTTTAGCTTGCTGTAAGAAAAGTTATACTGCCCCGATCTCCCATTGTGGCAATTATGGGTATCCTTTGCAAATTTTTTATGTCTCATATTTCGATGTTACAAACTATATATGTACCCATTTAACACTTGCGTAAAAATAAAAAGAGCCAAATAAGTATCAATTGCAATTAAGAATATAATAAGCAGAATTAAAAACTAAAGCTATCAACACTCAACAAAAACTGTAGG
>CAXKVY010011008.1:0-27085 GCA_964058915.1 Tetropium fuscum | reverse complement strand
ATGATACTTATCTGCTGTTTCATAAAATAATTAATTAAAACAAAATTTTAATATATACGCCCCTCGCGCCAATAAATAACTTCGTTTTCGTGTGGTTTGCTTCTAGAGATATTTTATTAAAATGTTTCCGTTTGCTTCTTAGTTTTTAAAAACTAGGAAACTACCTTTAGCGGCAATGGGAGTTTTAGTTTCAAAGTTATGAGCAGAAAACTCGAAAAGTGTACAATTAAGGGCAGGTGGTTTTAGGAGTGAAGCCAATAATCCTGAAAATATGTAGATTTATATTAATTTTGTCCGAGACATATCATAACTTGAGCCACCGCTGTGTATAACTTGGCCGTGCCTCAAATAATAAGTAAAAAAGAGAAAACTCCAAGCCACACCGGAAATATCAGAAATATCTTATCTATTTCTTTATCTTATCAAAATATATTTTTATCTCTTATGAAAAACATATTATCTTATATCTATTTCAATAAATAATATTCGTAACTGTAGTTTCTTAACTTGGGGGAAGGATGTACAAAATGACATAGTGGAGTCAAATGACATAGTGTTTTCCCTACTTATTGCGAACTCTCCCGATCTAAACTGACGTAACAAAGTCCGCCATGTGTCCGTTTCAAACGTTTAGTCTTCGTTTAGCAAGTAAATAGAACGGTTCGTTACGTGGAATTTATTTTTCGCGCGGAAAAGTTTTGTAAACAAAGCAACTGAGTGGGGTATTTTAAATCGACATAGCTCGTAAGGTAAGATGGCTCATTTAAATTATGTTTTATTGATGTCTTCCCTCTAAATTGCATGTTTAAGATATTTAAAATACGCAGGTTTTTTTACCAAAAAGAAAATATTTTTTAAATTGTGTTTAAGTCGGGTAAAATGACAGCCTACAGGTGGCCAAAATGACATAGTATGTCATTTTACCAGATCGATTTTTTTAATAAGGTATAATGTTATTCGTTCAATTACATGTCAAAGTTTATGCAAGTAAAGAACTACTACTACTACTACTAATGTAATTTTATCATTTTTTGCAGAACAATGCCACGAGTCCACGTTAGGAAAATGAACAGGCAATGGTCCTCAGCTTCCATGGAAATGGCTATTGAAGCGGTTACCAATGGTGAAATATGATGGCTCAGGAATCAAAAGTTTATGATGTTCCTCAAGCGACATTAAAGAGGCATGCTCAAAACAAAAATAAGTCCATAAAAAGAGGAAAAACGACTTAGGCGATTTAAATAAATTTTCCCGGTGGATGTAGAACGGGAGTTGAACACCTGAAGTTAATGGAATCCAGATTTTTTGGGCACGGAGAAAGGAGGTTCTACAGCTGGCTTATCAATTATCCATTAAAAATGGGTTTCAGCACACTTTTAATAATTAAAAGAAGAGCGCAGGCAAAGATTTGTTACGAGAGTTAAGAAACCCTGACATTTCCTTACGCAAGCCAGAGGCAAGGGCACGATCTGCGGCAATGGCACAAGCTTTTAATAAACCCCAAGTTTCTCAGTTTCACTCTCTTGGAGAATATTATCAAGAAGGAGAATATAGACTTTATAAAGATAC
Organism: Tetropium fuscum; assembly: GCA_964058915.1. Taxonomy (NCBI): domain Eukaryota; kingdom Metazoa; phylum Arthropoda; class Insecta; order Coleoptera; family Cerambycidae; genus Tetropium; species Tetropium fuscum. The sequence continues at coordinate 25,516 of CAXKVY010011008.1, read as the reverse complement.
ACAAATACAATGTTGACGAATCTGCTTTTTCAACGAGCGCAACAGTACAGCGCCCTCAAAAAGCGTGTGCAATGTCTGGGACGAAGCAAGTTGGTGCCATTACTAGCGCCGAAAGATGATCACATGTTACTTTAGTTTGCTGTATGTGCACTAATGGCAGTTACATTCCACCAGCCTTAATATTTGCAGGTGAAAACGGGAAAAAAAAAGGATGGGTTACGCCCCCCCGGAGCATATGCCATTTCTCAGGAATCAGGATGGATGACGGGACCAGTCTCTTTGTACAGTGGTTAAATCACTTTAAAAACTATGCGAAAGCCTCACCTACAGAAAAAGTCTCGGAATTATTGTAAAATAATAATTACGTACAATAATTAAGTAAGTATAATACAATAATAAGTACAATAACACTCGGAGTAGTTTCCACAAACACCAAAACACTTTCACTTCGCTCGACGCGCGTTTCGCCAACCAAGTTGGCATCATCCGGAGACGATTAAAACTAATCTTAAATTACAAAATCTACCATATTTATACTATTTTCCGGTGACGTCACTAATGATATCACCGTGAAATTTACGCGTGACTAATCACGCTTCAATGATCGGTTGCTAAGCAACGCGTAAAGCGGGCTACGGTATGATATCACCGTCAAATTTACGCGTGACTAATCACGCTTCAATCATCGGTTGCTAAGCAACGCGTAAAGCGGGCTATACGGGATAGGTCCCTTGTCGCTATTCATACTACTATTACACTTTACAATTTCTATGCTCTCAAATGCATCCTACTGTCTATTATTGGTCACATTTCTAACTAATCTTAAATTACTAATATCTATTCTATGATTGTTGTCAAAAGCATGTTGTGCAACACTAGACTTATCTGTTCTTCCATATTTTAGATGAGCCATATGTTCTTTAAATCTGGTGTTAATTGACCGTCTCGTTTGTCCAATATATTTTCGCAATCATTACAACTAATTTCGTAAATCCCAGACCTTTCATTTGGAACAATTTTATCCTTTGGATTGTCTAAAAGTTGTTGTAATTTGTTGCTCGACGAATGAATCGCTGTTATACCCACGTTTTTGAAAACCTTACTCAAACCATGAGTAAACCGGGGTTCGTACGGGATGGATACATATTTTGGAGCCTCTATATCCTTTTGAAAGGTCGTAGAATTACGAAGTGTGTCCTTAAATTTACGCTTCCTAATTAGTTTTTCAACTATATCTCTAGGATAACCATTACTCACAGCTATATCTTTAATTAATACTTTTTCTTTTTCAAATCTCTCATTACTGAGAGGGAAACTTAGTAAACGATGGACAAGAAAGTTGAAACTTGCCATTTTATGTTGATAGCAGTGGTGAGAGTCATTAGGGATATATCTGATCGTACTGGTATCTTTTCTATATATATCAAATTCTAACCTATTATCACTATTTTTAATTACTAAAAATGAAAGTTTTCCATTATTTCCTAGTTCATATGTAAACTTTACAGAAGTGAAACGACTATTTAATTTGGAAATGAAGTTTTCTACATCCGCAATCTTAGTGTCAAACACGGCAAATATGTCATCCACATACCTAAGCCAAATCCTAGGAAAATACTCGAATTCTTCTTTTGCTTCAGTTTCAAAACGACTCATGAAGACATTAGCAATGAAAGGCGATAAACAGTTACCCATTGCGGTTCCTTCATGTTGTTCATAAAACTTGTCATTGAAACGGAAGCAATTTTGTTTCATACAAAGTTTTGTAAGGTTTATATATTCTTCTATTACTTCTCTTCTATAGTTGTTTAATTCGAGTAAATCCTCAAGATAGTCCAAGGTCTGTGGAATTGGTACACTAGGAAATAATGAACAAACATCAAAGGAAATCAAAATTTCACCCTCTTGCAATTGAATATTCTTGACCTTATCAATGAAATCATTCGAATTTTTAACTGAAAAACTAGGCTGTGCAATGGGCAAACTTTCAAATTCCTTAGTAATAAATACAATAATTAATTCCCAAATTCTTCCTGACATGCGCTGCTGCACTTATTTAATTGATTTAAGGTCATTTACACGTTCCTATTAACGATTTAAACCAAACATCAGTCAATATTCAAATATTATTTACCCAACACTCACTATAAATGTTACTAGAACTACATGTAGCCCCAACCATTTAGTACAGCCCCAGAAAACTCATTTTGCTTCAATGTAATCAACCTAAATAAGCCGCAAATAATAAAACAATAGGTCGGCCAGCACGACGCGTGCCTTAAAGCCCGTCATACATCTCCATATAAAAACATAGGCGCTGTTTGTATGGAGCTTTTATGTGAACGGGGTCGGCCGTTTCGATATGGGCCTAGTAAGACGACTAGGTGCTTTCTGTGACAATGTATTAAAAAAATATACTTTTTGCAGGCATGCTGTCAATATATTTGCAGACATTGTGTCAATATATTTATATTGAATGATTTAGAATAATCTAGATATTTTATCCTGCCTACCCTCAAAAGCCGCCACTGCCGGGAAGGGTGGTAACACAATTTCAAGTGCTTTGCTCGGTGAAGCATATGGAAAATCAGCAACAGTGCAAAACGCTGTTAACGGATTAGCGAAAACTGGGATTTTTCCATTAAATGCAGGTATTTTCTCGGACTATATGTACGAGGCATCTGAAACCACCAATATTTCCATTAGTGATGCCAATCAGCCTAGTACGAACAAAAATAATAATAAAACAGGAATCAGTGAACGAAGTGCTGAAAATCAGACGGTAAGAGATGAACCCACATCAAATGAAACAAACAACATGCTTACCACATCTGTAGCTGATAAGTCCGCTTCTAATAAGTCCTTTTGTTTCTTCACAAGGGAAAAGGAAACAAAGGAAGAGGAATAAACCGGCCGTGCTAATTCCACACCACATATAGAAGAAGCAAAAGAAAAAAACTGAGTCTGAGCAAAGAAAAAGGGCAGTAAACTCTGAAGAAGAAGACGCTTTCACAAACGATGAGGAAAACGACTGTTAATGCATCTATTGCACTGAGCAATATAGGTTGTCATGTGCCTCATGTAACAATTGGGCCCTTTCCGAATGCGCAGGTGTGCATAAAAAGACCAAAGTTTTCATATGTGAAATTTATACAGACGTTTAAGTTGTACTACTTAAAAAGTTGACCACCAACCTGGATTGTGTCCCACCCAGGTGGGTGAAATGATTTTTTTGTAGTTTTTTGTTTAGGTTTAAGCTTTAAAAATATGGTTATTTTTCATTATTTTTTTTATTTAAATAATTTATGTAAAAATTAAAAAAATGTTATACAAAAAAACACATTTTTTTATAATAAAAAAACGTTCACTTTATAAAACCCTGTCATTTTGTACACCCTTCCCCTAAATGTTGACGTTCATAAATATGAAAGCAACAATAAACAGCATATAACATGTGAAATTATATTCAGTTCTCAAAGTACATTCATGTTATAAATCCCAATTAGGTACTGAGATTGTAAAACAAAAGTATAATTAAAATTAATTAAAGGAATAGTAGCATGTGCACGAGCAAAGTATAGCAAATGATAGGCTTGTATTCAACTCGCAGTGTGAACAATACCTACTTGATTAGTTTTCATATTGCACACACAGTAGTTGATCGGCTATCATTTCCTGAAAATAGTAGTCTTTCCAATACTAAGTTTACCCAGAACAAAGTTCTATGTAATAGAATGATAAACCGTGTGAATCTGCAGGGTGCATAATTTGTTACTATCGTATTGATTATTTATATTATGTATGCTAGACGCATTACATGTGGGGCGTTTATAGTTCTACAAAATATATCAAACGTTTCAATAACTAAAAAAGTTCAATTAAACAGTAGGCGTATGTAACTTCGTTATAATATCTGGTAGGCTCTTGAGAAATTTTGAATGATTCGTTCCTTTCAAAGTATAGATCATCTTATAACAGTAAGCAGAAATCTGTATATCAGAAATCTGTTCAAAGCAATCCTAGAAAATAGGTGAAATGGTTTGCATGAAGTAACGAGAACCAATAAATATAAAGGTAAGACATTTCTTGTACCCTTTTTATTAACATAGAGGGTATGTTAAAATTTTATTGTTTGTGCAGCCTTAATTTTTTTTTCGACGTGCCTATTGCCAAAGAGAGTCACATCATCTATGGTTTTCAAAATGTTATAACTTTTAATGCAAAGTCTATTTAGAAAACCTATTTATGCTGGATACTTAAATATTATGTTATTTTTCGTATGATCTAGCTTTTTTTCTTCACTTACCGTGCTTGTTACTGGAACAGTAAGTAACTCTTTCCGGTCCAGCATGGTATGTAAATTAAACTGTCAAAAAAGACATTTTATTCGGTTGCAGTCATATTTCTACTTAACGTAATTTTTGACATTACATAAAAAATTAAATACGAAATACGTGTATATAAATTCTCTATACGTGTATATAAATTCTCTATGTTTGGCCGGATATCGGATACCGGATGTCCGGCGAGCTGCGAGGCCGGATAGCCGAATATCCGGCGGCCGGATATCCGTCCAACACAGGCGTTCGAGTCGCACAGGCGAGGCGCAGCGAACGCGATCGGATCGAATCGGGCGGTTTCGGGTATCAGTATCAGTTATTTACTCGCTGCTTGCTGCATGATTTGCGTCGTAAAAACTAAAAACAATTAAAACAAAACATGTTTTAAAACATTTTAGTTTTTTGAAGGTTCTTTTATTTTCTTTGTGACTTTTCTAACATTTTCTACTTTAAATAAAAGCAGTCATAATTATAATCCATTGTATTATTATTTACCACACAAATATTTATGTATTAAAGTTGATTTTAGGGAATTGTGTCGCAGTTTTTCAATATCCGGTATCCGGCCGATACTCCGCTACTATCCGGAATCCGGCCGGACATTAAATTTAGGCCGGATACCGAATAGTCTCCGGATATCCGTTTCATCTCTAATATAAATTCGTATTTTACTGCGATCGTACAAAAAATAGTGTAAGCATCACGAACGTTAAGGGTTATACCGTTCTCAGAAACATTGTCTTCGAACGGTAAATTAGCCTTTTACCGTTCTTGATACTTAATATATAGATACATTCCAGCTTACATTAATTGGGGTTAACGATTTTTTTTGGATTGTTTTGTATAGTAAGAGGAGTATAAAACTAAGTTTGCGACCTCGAAAGCCCTGGGGAGCGAAAAACCTCGAAATTTTGGCACTCTTGGCATTTTGGGAGTTTTTGGAATATAGCGACATAAACGACACCGAAATCAGAAAATTTCATTCTCTCCTAAATGAAAATAGACAAAATTACCTAAAAAATGCACTATTGAAACTTACTTTGAAGTTTGACGAAATTTTATAACAAATCATAAAATGCAGGATTTTGCTCACACGTCTCAGAAATAGTTCGTCGTTCTAAGATAAATACGTCAGTTGATAACAAATTCAATGAGAGGACTGTCCCTGCAGTTTCACAAGACAAGTTCTTTGGAAACGAATCTAACAAGAGCCGCCGGATTCAAATACTCAAAACATATTTCGAAATTTCGAAAAGACTCTATGCAAGTTATACATGCAGCAGAGGACGCGGATGTACTTATTGTGAATACAGCTCTGTCACAGTCGGAGAGTTTACTGATACTGTGATACTGTTGTCACAAGAATAAATAATATACTAACCAGCAGTACATATTTAATCAAATCCCTTTGATGCCTATGCCGACCTTCAGTTTTAGCGGGCGCCTATTCTCCATAGGCGTACATGTACGTTCGTGTTACTTCAGCGAGAAAATTACAAATAAATAAATAAATAAATAAACAAATAAAAATACTAAATCGGCCTTCCTCACACGATAACAGTAGAAGCTATAACAGTACGTAAAATACAATAACAAAGTAAAGCGGGCTGTATTGTATCTCCATTGGGCTATTGTACATCCACCCGTAACCTTGCTACACTACGACGCTACCTACTTCACTGGCCGTTTCGGGTTAGTGGCACGTGCTGAGAGATATCCTTGTGGTTAGTATATTTATTCTTGTGCTGTTGTTATAGTCAGTAAAGATGTGGATGTACCCGTTATACTGTCGGGACTTCCTAAGCCCACCAAAAACAATGTATGCCTTGTCAAACCAGAAAGGAGTGGTAAAGGTGATACGTATTACTCGACTTCATCGTACTTCATCGTATTACTCGACTTCATGACTCTTGCTACCTTCTCTTGGCTCATCAATTTTCTGGCTGTTGTGTCACAGCATTCGTCTCCGTTTGGCCGTGGTAAAACAAAACTATGTGCTCTCATTGACAAAACCCCTGCCCTCAAAGAAGCCGTTTCTTGGTTCTGCCTCAGCAGCCCAAATCAGCAAAGCAGCGGAGAATATTCTGATGGCTCTGTACGGCACTACAGCCACCACAATTCAAGGGAGATTGGAGATGGAAGATTGAAGACCACCTCTTCGTCCAGATGTCCGCTAAGGCCAGGTTCAGCTTACCAAGATTGTCACCAACACTTGATGCAGCTGACCATCACAGCTTTAGAACGTTTCTTCAAGTCCAGTGCTGGCTTGGAAGCAGACCCACTAGAATGGGGGTGGAAACGAGACATCATTGGTCTCTCGCCCATTCAAATGAAAAAGGAACCGGCACCACAGCCCTTACTACAACTAGTGTTCTGTAGCTGCAAGAAAGGGTGCACTAGTGCGTGCACCTGCAGAAGATCTGGACTAAAGTGGACTAATCTGGACTAAAGTCTGCAAAAACTGCTCTGGCACTTCGTGAATCAACGTCACCCATTGAAATCGAGAAGGACTTTGACGGGGATGTCACCGAGGTGGGAGACGTGGAGGGTTAATATTTAGTTGACAAAGGAGGGGAAGAGGGAGAAGAAAATACAACTGACGTAGAAAATACATTTTCTGAAGATGGAGACCCTCAACCTGGGCCTTCAAAACGAGTGAAAATAGATTACGTCAAATATTATAAAACAATAAATAATACGACTTTTTTCTCAATTTTACTATTCTTTTCCTGAACACCTCATATCAATATATACACACATACATACATAAGAGAAACTTTTTCTGCAAAATATTATATATTGAAAATATTATTATTTTCAGTATTATAAATATGTGAATTTGTGCTGCTTCGTGTTACTTCCGCATCTGACAACCTATAAAGCTCTGAAGAAGAGAAACTCTTCATATCTACAATTTCAATTATTAGAGAAAAATAATACCGCATACTAGCAAGCATAAAACCAAAAGAAAAAAACTGGACTCCATATATTACGCAACAGATGCTCATCGACGATGATTAAACCAGCATAATATATTACCATAATGAATTACACACTTTTTACTAACTTGTGATACTAACGTCGCTGCCCGGCTGTCCCCGTTTCAAAACAAAAGCCCATTCAACGCGAATTTTACAGAATGAAATTTATGTTTATAGTTTCTGGTTTAGGTGTATGAATAGTTTGTAATAAAACTTCAATATTTTTGATGATTATCTATGTTAATGCTATGCTAATAAGCCTACACGTTTATTTTACCGTATTTTAAATAAAAAACGGTAGGTATTCCATAAAGTTTAAAGCCAAATTCTTTCGAATACGTTGGAGGCTAAAGGCTGTATAAATATATTCAATTAAAAGCAATGCGTTTAGTAGCTCGTTAAACGACATACTTAATGGTCCCTGTCCCTACTAGTCTATAAATAATAATTATCATTATAAATAAATACGTGAGCCTCGTGAGCCTCATAGTGTGCTCAGGCAAATTCAATGTCAAGTGCTCTTCAAGAAAGCATCTACGTCTCGCCGAGACCTACGAGATAAGTTATGATTCCACTTTCATGAGTTACCGTACATGGTTTGTTTGTTATATACAATATACATAGAAAGTAGCAAGTGAGGAAACATCCTTATGACGGTTTTTAAAATTTCATATTATTAATTTAGTAATAATTTTAATAATTCTTTTGTGACAAATTGCCAGTGTATTGCGTAAACTATATAATACCTACATATGACATTTAGTTTAGACTTAGAGTTTTAAAATATAATGAGGCGAATATGGCGATAATTAAAACAAACATCAGATAATAAATAGGTAGGTATACAAATTATTAATTATTACTTTTAAATAAATAACTAACAGGATTAGAAACCAAACGGGTTATAGTGTTTGCAGTGAAGTTATTGGAAGGTTATTGGCTTTTTAAACATTTGCTAACATATTTACATTTTAGGTAACATATTTAGGTACAAATGAGATTTTCCAGATTAGGATACGTGGAATAGGCCCAGTGGAATAGGCCCAATGAGATACCACGTAAAAATGCCAATCCGACCTGATTGTATTGTCGAGATGATTTTTTAAAATTAATTATTAATTCAATCACGTTTACCCACAGCACGAAAACTTCTGTACCTACACCTTCTTGGATTATTTCACATAAGTCTTCGAATATCTTCCTGTGGTAGGGCGTCCCATTCTCTCGCTGTGTAGACGCGGTTAAGACATGCAATGACCAAAAATCATACCATAGCGTATCCACAAACGTTGGATAACTCAGGATCTGACGTTAAAGTTTCTTGAAACTTGTCGAATATCACCATTTCAATGTTACATCATGAAGACATCAACAAATATGTAACATCACGAGTGACCTTGTCTGATTTTCTGTTGCCTGATTTTCGCTTATAGTATATCTAAAATCAAGAGGCCAATGATGTAAACAAATGCAAGCAGTCAGCACGTGATACAATACACTAGATATAGGTACCTATAAGTATCCATAATATGAGGCAAAGTAACACGCCATTGACTAGAGGATGTGTACAAGAAGGTGAGAGGGTCGAGCATGTACTCTGTGAATGTCCTGTCATATCTTCAGAACGTTCGCGCACGTTAAAGCGTTTGTGCGCGCACGATAAAGCGTTTGTTCGCGCACGATAGATTGCTCTCCGCTAACGTTCCCCACATAGCACGAAAGAGAATTTTCATAGCATCGTTAGCATCGGCGAACTTTTTGACGATCATATTAGTTATCAGTGACCCACAAAACACCCGAGTTAGAAAATTGGGATAATTTCCTTAATTATTCATGAAATAAACATTCATTTTTTCATAATCAAACACGTTTATTTATGTTTATTTTACGTTTATTTGTAAACACAAATATATAATATATATACAAAACTTGAAATGGTGACCCACCATACAAAACATATTTAAATTTAAAACGTGAAATTTATTTAAAATCACTCAAAAAAATGCGTTTTTATATGCAAAAATGCATTTTTCCTTTTGCATTTTTTGTAAATATCCGGAATCGAGGCCAAAAACCCACATCTCAATCCATCCGTTCGGAAAAAATATCGTAAGTTTTGCCCCCCTTTTTGTGTTAATTTCTGTGTAACCTACTAGAGAACGCCTATTAGGTATATCGTTTGAACTAGTAGGTATGTATGCCTACCAGCCACTGTATGGTATTCAGCGAAAACAATTGTAGGTCGTTAGTCGTTAGTGATCTTTGTATAAATATTCCATCTAACTGTTAGCAAAACCATTTTCAATAAACTTAAGATAGCAATAAGGAATAAATCGCGCATTTTTCCTGTTTACGCCAAGGCGTCGTATATCACGTAAGCAATACGGTACTTACCTATCTTTTGGAAGGCGTTGTTCACATCACTCGTAAGAACTCCGAGAATAGATCGCATCCATATTGTTTATAATCAGGAGGAATAATTTCCGAAGAGTGGTTCCGTGGGTACGTGAACATCATTTCCATTATTAGATCTTTTCAATTGCATTTTTTTTTCTGACATGACATTCACCTCGGCTAAGTGCAGCACAATGGTGGTAACGAATAAAATTCACTTGTAGATTCTTAACACTGGCACTGGTGGATATCTAGGTGTACCTATATTACATAAACAGTAGGTATACGCAATTCTTACGACTCCAGTCACGTATGAAGCCTATTATATATTATCAATATTAATAATAAGTAGTGTTATTATTGGCACTTAAAAAAACGTGTGGCTCATAGGAATCATAATAATAATAATAACAGGATTTAATACTACAGTTCATACTTCTACAATATATATTAATTAACCCTGAACAGGGTATTGAATGATTTAAGGAAATGGTAAGCGTAGCCAAAAAATAATATTATTTAAATTGAAGTGAAAGTTTAGAGCAAAGTTAGAAGTGTTCTGGCGAAAAGATCTATATTAAGAACTAAATATTTGTACAAAGTAGATACTTAGAAAAATGTAACAATTCGATAAAACATCAAACTTCTCGTGTCTATTTTTTAGTATAGCTAATTTATTAAAGGTATTGTAACTATATAATTCCATTTATTTCAGTTTTACAAAAATTAAGATGCACCCAAAACGAAAATATTACCGGAGCAGTGAAGATTAAAATAAGAAATAATATTGTGTACGATATGCCTATAGAAGAAGACATATGTACATATGTAGTAACAACAGTAACAAGAACAAATAAAAAAATAGAAAACAGACAAATATTAGGTATAAGTGAATCTAGTTTAAGTGTTGTTTCAAAGGATTTGGGGTTTAGATATAGAAAAGAACATGGACGAAGGGCTTTAATAAAGGAACCAGATGTAGCTGTAAAAATTATACATTTTCTGGGAATATATGAAAAACAAAATATCAGAAAATCTTTTGGATGTTATGTTCTTAAATGAGACGTGGGTGTTTCAACATGGAGGCTAGTCTGTCTAGTCTACAAGAGCTCAGAGGGTAAAATATACATTATTTTTCACGCAGGACGTATTTAACAATGGGGCTGCTGAATCAATATTTGGTTAATTGATTAATTTAATTAATTAATTATATAAATATTTTTAATTATACGAGTATATTAAACATTCCTATCACGACAATGTGAATTCAAAATTATTTGAAAAATGGTTAGAAGAACAACTTTTACCGAGGCTTGAAAGACCCTCGCTTACTATTATTGGTAACGCAGCATACCGTTGGAGGCTTATAGAAAAAACTCCCAACTGCCAACGCGCCTAAGCAGTATGTGATTGAATGGATGATGCTAAGAAAGAATATACATTTTCTGAAATACTCTTTTAAATGTAAACTTCTGGAAATAGTAAAACAACGTACACCGATAAATTATTTTTTAGAGCTCATGAAATAATTAAAAATTAATAAAAATATTAAAAAATTACGGGTTATTCCCTTTTAAGACTACCCCCTCATCATTGTCGATTTAACGCTACATATTTTTAATACACTAGTGGATTAATAGTTATTTAACGAACTAGTGTATTAATGACAGCGATTAAGTACATATTCAATTATTCATTAATTATTATAAAGTATCACAAATCTGATTTGTGTTTGTACAGATAAATGATCAGTTTTATGATATTCTGAATTTAAATTTACTTTTATGTCATTATCTTGGATGATTGTTTCGGCGCTGGTAGAACTAGTATGAGTTTTTGTAACTTTCACAGAAGATTTTTTTAGCTATGACAACTTTATTTTGTACTGAATTTTCAATATATCTTTCTGCAACGGCAATGGATTTCCAACCACCCAGTCGTTTAATGGCTGAAAAGTCTGCACCACTGTCAAAAAGTATCGAGGCAGAAGAAGGCGTTTTACAAAACTATATTTCAAATATTAACCGTGACATTACTGACAGTGACAGATTGATGCCAGGGCATCTTAATTTAGAAATTTAAATGTATGCGTATGTTTCACTAAAATCGTTTATTAATAGAAAATCATGCATTAATAGGGGTCATTAATAATCGATTTTGTATACATTAATTAACCTCGTAAATACACGGTCGACGGAAAAATTCATAGTACCACGCGTCCATTTTATAGCATTTTATTTAGAATTATTATTAATATTAACATTAACATTCATCTCTAGAACGATCTTGCCATTTTGACCGTGATTATTCAAATTCACAGCCAAGAGCTGTAATGTTAAAAACTCCGCGATGCCGTGGACGTCCGTCGGCTTGATAGATGGTGCGGAATCCCCTGAATCACTCTGTATCCTTAGTTTAGCTATTGATCGTGATCTATAGAATTTATGACCTCGAGAAGGTCACTGAATGGACGAAATGTGAAACCTGTCCGTCGGCTAAAAAATTACATTCTAGGACTAATCAGAAACTCAGAGACTCATACAAAATTTTTCCTGCTAATTTGACCTATAAGCAATGGTGAAAAACAACCGACAGACAATTTCATTCATGCACAATTTTTGACCACCCTTCAAAAATTTTCAAAATGTGCCATGATATAAAAAAGCGAAATAAAGTGTAAAGCGGGATTCAAGGTCAAAGTTTGTAGGCAGCCTACTCCTTTAGTTGGTTCAAGGGAATTGCCGGATGCGCCTCGAATGTCCATTTTTTCTCGTGGATTAAAGACTTGTTAATCCATTTAATAAATAATCCAACCCAATAATAATAATCCATCTACAAACAAAAACTTATCCTAATGGACAGTATCATAATAGTATAATAGGAGTGATCATTATAGTAGGTATAAATTGAAGCTACATATCGCCATATATATATATATATATATATATATATATATATATATATATATATATATATATATATATATATATATATATATATATATATATATATATATATATATTATAGTGTTTAGAATTCAAAATTAGATAAAATTAAATTCAAATTGTAAATGTTTTACGTAAAATTGAGTAAATTAAGTAATTGGCAACTGATTGATCATATTGTATCACAATAATAAGGATAATAAGAAATTAATAAGGAAATAAGGATGGTAAACAGGAAATGCAGATGTTTTTCCATACGGCATATTCGTAGTTACATATAACAATGCGGAGAGTCCATCTAAGGCGTTTGATGAGGTAACAGCCACGCTCCTAATGTTATTAAAATTTGTTAGAAATTATATATATATATATATATATATATATATATATATATATATATATATATATATATATATATATATATATATATATATATATATATATATATATATATATATATATATATATATATATATATATATATATATATATATATATATATATATATATATATATATATATATATTTATATTATATATTATATATCTATTATATTTGTATTCGTTCGCCAAGTTTGTTTGTATATTTGCCCCTCCTTGAAAAATTATACAGCGGCGCCCATGGATGTGTATGACTTCACAGGGCACGACAGCTTCATGATGAGCAAGGGGTTTTATTTTTTTTCTCAGCATCATTGCCTCAAAACGTCTCGGTGAGCGATGTGAGCGATGTCCGATGTTTGTAACCCATCCATCCTTGAAGTAATTTAATTTTGTAGGTACTTGGTTTATCTTCGTTACCTAATTAATTTTATCATACTTATACGATGGGACGGTAGACAGGTGCTCATTATATTGCAAAATGTAGAACGCAACATCTTGAGGCGGCATCTGTTTATAAGCATAAGTATAATAATGAGATAACACATACTTAATCGTTTATCGCATATTTCAGACAATATCCCATATCTATTTTCACTGCCGATGCCGTCTAAACATAAGGATTGCCATTTTAACATTTTAGCCTTATTTATAATTTTTTATGCCTTTTTAACTTTACATTTTAACTATACTCGTATAGGTAACTTTTTTTGTTTGGATTAAATCATGATCTTTAAATCATAACCGCCTAAATTTGTTATTTTTGACAGTGACATTGAAAAGTAAATTGACAAAAATATTTAATAATACACGGAAATTAGCAAAAATAGAAGAAAAAATTTGATATTTTCTGTACTTATGTACTTTCTTTTTTTCTACTTATGTGTTTTCCCTAAGATAAAGTGTTTAAATGATATTGTTGAAAGACCAGTGCGGTGTCCTTAAAGGGGATGAGATAGATAAAGCTTACCACTTACGGGTGGGAACTTTTTTGATATGCTACACACATAAGCTACAAATGAGCCAAATTCTTCATTCATACATTACTGAACGTCACTTCAGAGTTAAATATGGAGAAGAATATTCTGACCTCAAGAATATTTGTGCTGGAATACCTCAGGGCAGTGTCCTTGGGCCTGTTCTCTACCTGCTGTACATCAACGATATCCCACAAAGCGACGGAGTAGTTACGACAACATTCGCCGATGACACTGCTCTGCTAAATGGGGCGAAATCGATTCACGTCAATTTCACCAACAAGAAATATGACTATATTCCAGTGATTGTCGTCAACCAGCAAACATTCCTACATGCCAGCGAAGCAAAGTATCCAAAGCAAAGTATCCTAGAAGCAAAACTTCGATGGAAAACACATGTGAAGAAGAAACGCGAGCAATTAAACCTCAAATTCAGACAAATGTATTGGCTCCTCGGACGTCACTGTGAGTTGTCAATACACAACAAACTTCTTATCTACCAGCAAATTCTGAAGCCCATATGGACTTATGGTATCCATCTCTGGGGATGCACTAAGAAATCCAACATTAAATTAATTCAAACGTTCCAGAATAAAGTAGGTACTTCGAATCATCGTCATAGCGCCGTGGTAAAATCGCAATGAAGACGTCCATCGTGACCTGAATATGCCTATGGTTGTAGATGAGATTAAGAGGTTTGCAGGCAAACATCAGAAGAGGCTAGAAACCCACGAAAACGTCTAAGTGATATCACTACTCGACAACAACGGACTTGTTCGACGGATAGAGATTAAAACCGTTTGAATTGGTGTAGTGATAGTGAAAGTGCCTAGAATTATAAGTATAATATGTCTAAAATTGCTTCAGTCCTACCGTTGATTCAGGGTAGAATTCCTTCAATCAACGGTCCTACGTAATTACTTATCATCACGATGTTAAGTTATAGTTGGATCAAAGATAATACACATTATCTTTCGTTAGGCTAAGAGCTAAGCTGGGTTGAAGCTACAAATTCAGGACGTGCAGAATCGAGGAAGAGAGTTTAAAAACATCAGACGTAGTATACTTTTTCACTTTCCGTGATACCGTTATTTGCACTCAATAAGCATGTAGCGTATACTATTTTTAGCACGATCGTGTGTTCACGGCATTAAATTTTTTTTGTAGTTGATATTATTGAATTGCAAAATATCGTGCGGTTTTACATAATTAAAAGTGATTTTGCATGCAGTTGCCACTGCGTTACGCACCTTTACTAATTGCATAACGAAAACTGTTGACCGGATGCAGCATTTCTTTAGTTTATAGTTTTCGTAAGAAAATTCACTCCCAGAATTGTCTTATCATGTAGTATTTTATATCTTTAAAAATTACATCAAAATTGTAAGTGATCAATAATATAATAATATACTTATGTTTATAGCTTACTACTTATATAATACTTACAGTAACTGCTATGGATAATGTTATCAGTGTACTTCGGAAAAACTTATAGCATGAAGTAAACGGTAAACATTTTGAATATTGTAATTATGGGTAGATAATCTGAAACTTTACATAGTACAGGTTATATTTTCTATTGTTGATTCTGTTACATATTATTAAATCTGTGACTCGCTGGTGTGGTGGTCTGCACGCTTGAAGCCATAAAGGTCTCGCATTTAATTATCTATCGGAGATTTTTTCGGAATTATGCATTAATCCTAAGTATATGTATCTTATATTTATAGGATCAACAAGGATTAATTATGACGCCGTGTGTAGGTGTGTGTCCGCGGTCTTACAAGACACCTTAAATCGACATGGAATAGAAGTATATTTAGAAAGAATTAATAAATTTTTAAATTTAGGATTATTTAACCGACAAAATACAAAATATTGATCACAAGGAAAACTAAATTTATTACGAGAGGGTAACTTTCAAGTGCGATTCGGCTTCAATGTTGGGCTTGGAATAAAAAGTAGTAGAATCTAGAAGCGTTGGTCCAATAATATTTGCAGGACCCTGATTGGTGCCAGGTACTTGAGATGTCTGCAAAATGAAACTGAGGATAGTTTAGCTGAATTACCTTTCCGAAATGATTCTCTCTATGCCTACTTACATAAATATGTTTTAGCTACAATCGTGATGTAATGAGAATGGTAATAAATTTTATTTTTCGTTAATAAACAGATATAGATTTAAAAAAGTCGGAAAGGGAAAAGTTTCAAAATAAGCCAGGCTATTTGATACGCATTTTTGATTACTCAATATTTGTCAAACAATTAAGTTGTAGCAAACAATTTCTTAGGGGATGTTTATCTCAACCTCTTCCAAGGGGCAGAAATTTTCAAAAAATGTTGGATAATTTGCACATGTATTAATAGAAAATGTGTGTAAAATTTTACTGTTACACCTTTTTTGGTTTTCAAATCGCAGCCGCTCTTCCATATTTTGTTGGAAACTTTGAACGGCTATATATTGTAAGGGGTGGACATTTTACTAAGGCAATTGTTATTCAAAACGTGTTCTTTTTAGGTGTAGATTCACGGCTACCATTTATGCTACTAATTTTGAAAACACCGTACCTACATGTAAAAGCTGAAAAATGTATTGAATGTTTCTCGAAAGACTTCTATCTCTAAAACAATATCCAGGAATTATTATTATAATAATTGACCAGTTGCCAAAAATTATAAAAATATTCGTATTGTGTAGCGTGTAACATTGGATGAGAGCATAACGCAAACACTTCAAATGCCTTCTTTGCATTTCAGTTAGCTTGCCAGCATGTCTAATGCATTTTCCTGTAGAATTTCAATTGTTTTTCTTCTATTCATTATTTCAAGGAATCTTGCAAAGTGAGAAACCAAACCATAAATATTTGCTGCATTCTAATTCTATTTGTATATATAGATTTAGTTGTGTGACGTCTTTCACTTAAATTGTGAAAATATAGTGGCTTCACATCAAATACTTGGATCTTTAGAAAGTATTCATCTCAAAAATATTTTTTGTAAATCATTTAAATTTACATTTTCATGATTCCACTTCACCCAATATCCCATAATTTAGGTGACTTGCAACAAGAACATGGTATTATAAATTTGTACCATGTTCTTGTTAAAATTCATCTAAATTATGGGATATTGGGTTGGATCATTTACAAAAAAGATGTTCAATTGATAATTTCTAAAGATACAATTATTTGATGTGATAAGCAACTGTATTTTCACAATTTAAGTGTAAGACATCACACAATTAAATCGAATAATGGTAAATTGACTTTAGCACACAGCTGAAAGGTAAGTAATTGCTTCTTAAAATTAATCATGAGTAGTTTCTAGTTTTTTACGAATACAATATTTGCTTCAACTATTTTTTAGCTCCTCCCATTTGTCCTAATTATAAAATATGGCAGTATCATCTGCATATCCAATTATCTTCGCTTTGCATTGAAAACATGCCATTTACATATAGAGAGAAAAGTACGGGACCTAAAACAGTGCTTTGCGGGACTCCACAGTCTACTAATATTGGATCAATCGACACATCATTCACCCATACACACTCAGATCTATTAGATGTGTAACTTTCAAATAATTTTAAACAATTATTCCCAATTCCGCTATCCTCGAGTGATTGTAAGAGCAAACGATGGCTGACCATGTCAAATGCATTCGAGAGATCTAGGAAAACACATGGAGATTTTTAAATTATGCGCTAGATGTGAATTTTGTGTTGTTGTTAAAAATTTTTTGATTAGCACTGAATGATTAGCATTGAATGTTACTGTATATTACGAGTAGATATTATAAAGAGCTACCTTATGGCCGCAAAGCTATATCATAAACCAAATTTGCAGAGTGTGCACTGTGCATCATAAAATCACCTACATAAAATTCTTTAATGGGTTGTTCATATACCTATACCGATATATCAATTTTTCAAAGTTTAATGTATTTTTTAAATTGCTAGTAACATTATAATACCCTATTCTAACATTAACTTACCTTATTCGCAATAGTTGTTTTTAAACCGTTAGATGGGATATGTATGCGGCATACTGGCGACATATATTTATTGTCTTTTTTTATTGGAAAATATCGTATATCAGCGGAACTTTAAAGAATCATTGCTGCGTTTATTTACATTCTTAATTGTCCGTACGGCATTCTTCTTTCAGTAGAATGTAAATTGAAGATATATACTCTAATTAAATTGCTCACAAGCACGCGAGGTATAATAAGCGGTATTTTATGACAATAATGGCTTGTACATATATCGTATGATCATTAGCGTTAATAACAATTAATTGTTTTGGTTATTGAGGTATATTAAATGCTCAAATTAAATACAATATAAAAAGTAAACGATTTAGTAGATATTTTATTATGAAAATTTTATTATCGTTAATAATAATTAATTGTTTTAGTTTTTGAGGTATTATGTTAAGTGCTCAAATAATTAATTACTATATAAAAAGTAAAACGATTTAGTAGATATTTTATTATGAAATTAGTAAGAAAGCCAAGTCAATATACAATGTTAATAGCAGGTAATTCTTTCCTAGTAATAATTATTTTTTTGTAATCGATATTTTCATTTTATTTACAAAATATTTGACATGGTGTCAAGTCTTCACTATGCTTTAAACTCACAATCTGAAATACAGTTAAACCCCAGTTAAACATGTTAATTATATAATATAATATATAATCAATCACCAATCCGTTGGTTTATTATTATCTCCAATAAAGAAGTAACCATGTAGGCTAATTGTTATAGAATGTGCGGCTAATAGATATAGATGTATGTCTGGACCCATCACTGCTTTATGGTTCATCTTATCATTCGCTGAATTTATTGTACCGACTTTTAAGGTGTCGAGTAACCGATAAAAAGGGGTTAATGCACGAACGGGTGGGAAGAAGAAATTTCATGAGACATTCCTCGAAATTTGGTGTTTTGATTTATTTGTATGTAGGAAACGTGCAAAAGACCTTTTTTTTAAAAATTCTACTAAGTCTTCTTTTTTTCATTTTCTTCCTTTCGAATGGCAATACAAAATCAGTGTTTTCTTAATAGACCAGTGCAATATAGGCCAGTCATAAACAAAAAAAAGCAAAGTTCGCAAAAAATCCGGTAGTTCTGATTTTTTGATATGTTGCTAGGGTCCATATCAGCTGCATAAAACCAAGTTTGCAGCTTCAAAAAACTTGTGCTCGCTGCGTGGTGGGGGAAAAACCACGTTGTTTTTTGACTTTTTTTAGTTTTTGGGTTATGTGTTGGGTTATAAGGGTAGTAAGTCGCAAACAATGGATCCTACGTAAAAAATAATCTTAGCTTTCTTCAATGCGGTAAAATTTCCTTTATTTTGACTAAGTGCAGTTTTGTGCGACCAATAGGTTTTGAGATACAGGACTGCAAAAGCTTGAATTTTTTATTTAACGCAATTGTAGCTGCTTACATCAGTTATATATTAAAACACTTTGGAATTAATGTGACAGTTGTGTTTGAAGGCTATCCAGAAAATGGGGCTGCAGGAAACACCAAAACTGCAAAAAGGTTACGTTGGTATGCAGTCTCCTCATGCAGCGACATACTGTTTGAAGATTCAACCTCGATTAAGGTGCCCCAGGAGAAATTGCTGTCCAACGGTAACAACAAGCGACTCCTAATCGATTTACTTTGCTCAGAATTTAAAAACCAGGGGATTCAAACCAAGCGAGCTGTAGAGGACGCAGACTGCCTTATAGTAAAAACAGCTTTGGACATGAGCAGTTATGATGAAAAAGTAATCATAGTTGCAGAGGATGTGGACTTGTTAGTTCTCTTAAATGGATTGGGCTCACCTATGGACAATGTGTTCTTCCAGAAAAGCGGGAGAGGTGAATCAGGTTGTCTGCTGACAACCCTGATGAGATAAGCTCGACTAAAAATAAGCTTCTTGTGGCTATGTATGGAGAAAGAACCGACAGCACACTACACGACCTCCGTTACGAAATCTTTGTCCGGTCAGCTGCCAACAGCAAGGTCCACCTGGGTCGTCTGCCGCCAACTGATGAAGAGGCTGCTGCTCAACATTTTTATCGCACATACCACCAGGTATAGTATTCTGTAAATGGTTAATCCGCGTATAATATATTGTTTATTTATTTATAGGTGCAGATGTCGTTGGGAAGAAAAAAAGAACCTACCGACTGGGGCTGGATTAAAAGACCACAGGGATTGGTACCCATGATATCCACCAAAGATCCAGCTTCACAAGCCCTCCTTAAATTGCTTTCATGTAAATGCCGCAAAGGGTGCAGTGGAGAGGGTGCACATGCCAAAAAGCAGGCCTTAAATGCTCTGCTCTTTGCAAGTTCTGTCGGGGTAAGTCTTCAAAATGTCCCGGTAATTGAGATAGAGGAGTCCGACAATGAACTTTATCGATGTCCTCGATAAAGCTTTACCTGATACTGCCTCGAGAGCCCATTGTGACCCCGCTGGGACCATCAGACACCAAAACCGGGACCATCCAAACGAATTAAATTTTTAATTTTAATAAACAAAAATAATTTTTTTTATATTACATTACATTTTTTTATATAATTGTTCCATTCCTTCTACTCTCCTTTATCTGATATTTGATTTAGATTTTATTTATAAAATATCGTGAAAAATAGTCTGCATGCTTTGTTTTTTGCTAAATTTAATAATACCTCTTTACCCGAGTCTTTACCTGTATTTAATATTACCTTTAATAATTTTATTTGTAATATGGATCATATAGATTGTTGTTTTGCTCGAAATTAAAAAAAATTATGTTTTTGATGTCCTATATCTCAAAACCTATTACTCGTACAAAACTGATCTCGAGCACAAGTTTTTCAAATCTGCAAACTTGGTTTTATGCAGCTGATATGACCCCTAACAACATATCAAAAAATCAGAACTACCGGATTTTTTGCGAACTAGAGGGTCTTAAATGACTGGCATAATGGGATTTTGACTCGCACAAAATTGAACAGAAGATATTGTTTAATACATAGGTAAATATACATGTGAAAAGCTAAATATACATGTGAAAATTACTTTCAAAATGGATAAAATGGCTCACTGATTTACAAGCTTATATTTAACTTACAATGTTTGTTTGTAAGTATGTTTGTTCAGGTCAAATCTTGCTACTAAATTTTAAAGCAGTTATCCTCGACCGATTGAGTCGAAATGTTGCATACTGGTTCAGTTTTAATGATAATGTATGGTTAGCTGAGTGGCGTCATTCTAAATCTAATATGTCGGACTCCCAAAGATGGTGGACTATGTTTTTTATGCACCTCCATGATATGGATACGAAATGAAAGGGTTCACGGGAGAGAAATTTAAAATGGCTGAAAACAAGATAGCCGCTATACCAATTTTAAAGAGGTATAACTCGGTAAAAGTTAGCGATAGCGGTGGTGCTCGAACAATGTTGTAGGGACCGACAAGGGTAAAACTGCTAGCGATAAAATTATTTCAAGATGGCGTACAAAAACTTAGTCACTCCAATCCGTTTGAAATTTTGTTACCCGGTTTTTTGAGTTTCCGATTACGATTTTGGGGTCGAATTAGGATGAAGAACTAGACTGTACTAAATGACTGTAACCTTTAAAAAATTAACTGTATCATTTAAAAATTCCTACAGAAATACGTAGGGTATGGTAGCAGGGCCGCCGCGCATATGACAGCCGCCTGTGTGCTAATTGCCGCCAGTTTAGAAACGTGAAAATGATAAGAAACAATTAAAACTAATGACACTTAGATGAACGATGAATTGCGAATTTAGAAGTTAGAAGTGGGCCCCTCGCGCCATTTTGGCTTGTCCATCTTGATTTTTTTAAGTTTGACTCAAAAATTGTATTGAGTGACCTTAAACACCGCAATATTTCAAGTTTGAGAAAAATCGGTTCTTAAATAGTATAGTACGTCATTTTGGATCCACCATTTTGATTTTATTAAGTTTGAGTCAAAAATATTAGAAACTCTAGTTTAGAATTTCGGCATTATAAATCAACCCAGGAAATCCGATTTCGAGCAATTATGGATTATTCAAGGTAAATAACAATCAGTTTGGTTTTCTGGCAGGCCTGTCTATTCAGGATGCCATTCTTGCGGTTTAAAAGTTCACATTGGAAAATTTTGAATCTAAAAACAAAACGGTATTTATTTCGATTTGACCTGCTGACACTGTGAATCATCAGTTAGAGCATTATGGTTATGGTTAGAGCTATTGAATGGATAAGATCTTATATATATATATAAGTGCTCCAAGGGGGTTGTTAGAGGAAATAGTGACTGGAAAATGTCTAACTGTCGAATAGTTCCCACGGGTGTTCCTCAAAGAAGTATCCTGGGTCCATTATTATTTATAATTTTTATAAATTAGTTAAATGATCATTTTTATACTGGGTTCTCATCACTTTTCGCTGATGACACAACTATTGATATTGATGCCGAAAACATAACTCAATTATCTAATAATAGTAATTAATGGGTATTCCTGAATAGTCTAGAAACAGAAATGATGACGATGAGAAAAGTGAGAGACAGAACAACTGCACTGATGAGAGGCAATTACCTCGAAACAGCGTTGTTTGCAGTTGCTTCGTTGTTCCATTTTTTCCATAAGCTCAAAGCCATTATATATATTTTCATTGTCTTTTCAGACTATAATCGATTCCATTCTTTCATTCATTAATTCCTTGGTCATTGATTAGACTGCTGGACTTCACTTTCCGCAGCGACTGTCCTGAAGCTTCAAAACCGAAGTGACGGATACGAAGCTACAAATAAGGAATAGGCTCTACTTGTCTTTCCAATTGTTGTTGTATTCTTTGTCATATCTTCCTTCTTTCTATCATGCTGCACTGCATTGATGAGGAGTAATTACCCCAAAACAACGTTGTTTGCAGTTGCTTCGTTTTTCCACTTTTTCCATGGGTTCGTTCTAACCGTGACTTCGATAAGAGATAAGAAAAGAGTTTGGCAGATTTGACCCGAGAAATCTAAACAAATTGTATTAGGTCAGAGAAATTAAAGATCAGAGTTCAATTTCCATATTAGAAGTAGCATGTATATTTATAGTATTTTGAGAAACCCGTATATATGTCATCAACTTGATTGTCTACCCTGCGACCAATTACTCCATTGATATGCTAGGTTATACATATTAAATTATTAACCGTTGACCTTCCTTGCATGCGCCATGCTGTTCTGGCATTATAATATTTTTCACATGGAACGATAAAACACGATGTAAGGCTGTTTCGAAAATGTTACTGAAATTATATAGTAACAATAATAATAGTATTATTAACGTGATGAAAACACCGTGCAAGGGGGTGACCTTTGAGAATTTTATTTTGTATCAATTGT
The DNA here is from genome assembly GCA_964058915.1 of Tetropium fuscum. Lineage (NCBI taxonomy): Eukaryota > Metazoa > Arthropoda > Insecta > Coleoptera > Cerambycidae > Tetropium > Tetropium fuscum. The sequence goes on along the minus strand of CAXKVY010011008.1, from coordinate 2,114 downwards.
ATTATTTATATTTATAGTACGGAAAAACGAGGGACTAATGACATAATATATTGGTTTGGTAAATATTTCGGAAAAAATCCTACTTATAATTTATATCTTCGTTACCTAATAATGAATATTGTATTAAATATCAAAACAGGATACGAATTAAAACTGCAAAATATAAATAAAATGCTGCAAAACTAAACAATTATAGTAAGTAACTTGGGTATTTTAAGAAACGCATGTGTACTCTCCTTAAATCAGCTGAACTGTAGTGTAACTGAACCAAGTTTAATATTAATTTGTTTTGCAATTAAAATACATTTTTTATTCGAAATTGAATTTTTTAGCATTTTTTTACTTAAACAAAACAGAAACGCAAATGAATTAACAAAAATATGAATTAATGATTTAAAAACGTTTGAAGAAATATTTCTGGTTTTTTTGGTTTGACATTTTAAGTTAATTACATTCTTCTTCTGCTTCTACAGCATCTTCCTCGCTTGTGCTGTCTCTTTGTTAACAATACTTGTCCTCGGCATCATCTTAGTCGTGGCTATCGTCATTATGTTCAACGTTGTCTTGCTGCTCAGAGACAATATTATCACCAATAATATTGTCGCGTAGCAACCATGAACCTAACGACAAAGTCTGGCGAGGCTTTCGTGCTTGTAAATCACCGCTAGATAAATCAGACAGGCTTATTTTTAATTACGATAATATCAATTATTTATGTTAATATCAATTTGTATAGTAAGTTTCAAGGATCTAGAGATTCGAAAAATCTCGATCTCATGAAGTTGTAATTAGCCAGACTTGCATTCCTCAACTTCAGATAAGCCAGAAGTTTTATGATCTACTTTAGTAAATCTAAAAGATTTATAACGGGAAAAATAATTATTTGTTGTTTTCATCTTTGCAAACCATTGAAAATTTTTTTATTTGTCACTAATAGAACAATTTAATCGATATTTACCAACTAGGAAAATAAGTACCAAAAATACTGATCTTAATACTTAATTGTTTTATTTTTGAAATACTCCCATTTTTGTCACAATATAGTCATATAAGGTGACAAAAGGGGTAAGTAAACCTCAGAATGAAAGAATAAGTTAGAAACTTATATAACTCTTTGTATTGACATTTTATAAGTTACTTCCAAAGTCTCATGAAATCTTGTGTGCAGGAGTCAAGAAATTCAAGATTAAAGGTCGCATAAACCGATTTTTTCTAAATATCTTGTTCCCTTTCCTCTAAATGGCATTTGGAGTTATTAAAAAAGTTAATTGTATCAGATATAGTCTAAGATCAAATTTGTAGAAAATTTTATGCTCATTTTCTGCCCGTGTGACACAATATAATACATATGCCCGCGCATCCGCCATTTATTCGCATAATAATTATTCTATATCTAAATAATTTTTCGAACTTCCGGGACCGAAGTAACAACTTCGCTCCTATAAGACAGGGACTGAAGTGTCACACTCTGTCCTTTCGGGAATTAATATTGACGAAAATCCCGGCGGGATTTAATTATAAACAAAAGAATATAACAGGTGTTTTATTGATTCAATATTTACCTAAATTTTAATGTTGTTACAGTTCGTCATATTGACCAGTCTTTCCTGGGTGAATGAAGCAGATATTGATCTATTTCGGTTGCCATCTTATCAATATCAGATACAAATTTCTTGACTCATAATTGATGTCACGACACTAGCAATGACAATGTCTCCAAATTAATCTTGTCAGAACGCAACATTGCTATGGTTACAAAATTGTCGATCAGTGAATCCCATTATTTGCCTCGCTTTATGCTTATTAATAATTATCTGTGTTCTCTAAGGGTTTCTATGTCCTTTTTTATATTACGTATAGGTTTACATTTCAGAAGTACAAAAAATATCGTATATATACCTTGCGACTGAAGTACTTTTACTCCTTCAGATAAATTATGTAAACTGTAACAATGATTATGTTAATTATGTAAAAATGTAATTGTGTAATAAATTATATGAACTTTACCTTCGGGATTAAAAGTACCGCTTTAGTACCGCGGTATATAATATACTATATATTATATTATTTTTCAATGATAACAGTTATTTGTGTACCAAAGCACTAAAGTTAAA
>CAXKVY010011007.1:0-20000 GCA_964058915.1 Tetropium fuscum | reverse complement strand
ACATTTCCTTGTACTTTCGTACACATTTTATATACTTATTTTTTTTTTCAACGCAAATCACATTACAATGGCAACCGCAAACGATGCCCCTGCCGAATCTAATGTAAATTTAACCGATGTAGAACCCTACAGGTTATCAGAAATATTTTCAATCATTCCTGATTACGATGGTAATCAGATCTTCTTACAAACGTTTCTCAATTCATGTAACACCGCCTTCAGCATGGCCATTGCCGACCAAAAGTTACTTTTAACTATCCATGTGAAAAATAAATTACGTGGCAGAGCCGCCGAACTAATAAATTCACGAAATCCAGCAACGTGGAGTGAGATAAAACATTTGTTGACCATGCACTTTGGCGATTCCCGTGACTTGACCTCCTTAATTCAAGATCTGCAACGTATACATCAATTACCAAACGAATCGGCATTAACATTTATCTCGCGCTTACAATCTCACAATGCAAAAATGCACGCAGGGATACAAAAACAATCTTTGACCCACGAACAAAAAACAGCGCAAGCTAATTTAATAGAAACAATGACGCTGAATACACTTCTTACCGGTCTAGAACCTAGACTTGGACAAATTATTAGAGCAGGCAATCCGAAAGATATGCTTTCAGCTACTAATAGAGTCAGGAGAGAATTGCAACTCTCCTATTTCCAAAACCAAAAATTTCAAAGACCCAATCAGACGCAATCAAACACGGTTTCAAGTCAAATAAAGAAGCCAATTCTTCAACAAAAATTATGTTCATACTGCAAACGTACCGGACATATTATTAGTGAATGTCGCACACGACAAAATTCACAAAATACTCAACAAACAAATTTTTCACCAAACTTTCAACAGAATTCGCAAAGCTTTCAGCAAAGACAAAACCCTAGCTATCCACCAAGAAATTTACCTGGCCCTAGCTTTCAGAGACCATTTCAGCAACAAAATCAAAACTTTCAACAAAATCGTCCGAATTTTCAACAAAATTCAATGAGACAAAATCAAAATTACTCAAATCAAAACAGGCCATCAGCACCCCAATCAAACCCAAATTTTAATAGGCAAAATAAAACTCATCATGTTAATTATGATAATTTACCAAGCGAAAATTCAAATAATTATCAGCATGACTTTAATGATATTGATTATACTGCTAATCAATATAGCCAGAATACTTACAGCGACAATGGAGAATGTGACCAATTTGATTATACTGATAATCAAGAACAAATAACGTTTAACGAAAATTTTCACGATTCCCCATTTCCAACCGATCCCCCGGACTATCAAACAGACCAAACACTGGACACATTGACAAACCAAATTCAAACAATGAATTTGCAGAATTACAACCCCGATGTAAACTTCCCCGAACAAATATTTTTCTAAACCCGCTATTAACCGTAAACTCAAAAAATCTTTATTATATAAAGGACATCACAAATAAATTTAAAATTTTAATTGACTCTGGAGCTGGTTTAACTATTTTCAAACAAAAAACATGCGAAAATTATAAGCAAAGATCCCCGGAAAATGTTGTTATTCAAGGAATAACAAACCAAAAAATTATAATAAACGAATCAACACTTATTCCATTTCAAATTGGTAACCCGCATAAAGTATACATACACAACTTGGATATAGAATTCGACGGACTTATAGGTTCCGACTTTCTAGAGCATTACAATTGTATAATTGATTTGAAAAACAAACAACTTATTACTGACTTTAAGACGATTCCACTTTTCAAAGTTACTGAAAATTCACTTCATGAATGTACAGATAATTTTGATATTGCTAACAATATTTCGTTAGAACCTCGTACAGAACAAATTGTTAAATTAAAATGTAACTTAGTAAATACTGACGCTATACTGTTAGCGCAAGAAATAGACAGAGTAAGACTTCCAAATTCCATCGTAAGAATAAATCACGAAGGTGAATTTTTAACATCAGTTGTCAATGCAAACGCAATGCCGAAAAATGTAAATTTTTCCAAATTAAAATTCGAACCATTTCAAAATTCTAACCAAATATTAAATATTAATGATAGCAACCAGGATAATTTTATAAACGATAACTTTGAGCGTGAACAAATTATTTTAGACCAATTAAGATTAGAACATCTAAATCATGAAGAAAAAGATTTAATAACAGATTTATGTCTTAAATTTTCGGACATATTTTATTTAAAAGGTGATAAATTATCATTTACAAACGAAATTAAACACGCAATTGACACTAATCATGCTAAACCTGCCTATACAAAATCATATAGATACCCACAAATTCACAAAGAAGAGGTAAAAACACAAGTCTCAAAAATGTTAGACCAAGGTATAATTCGACATTCAATATCACCATGGTCCTCCCCAGTTTGGGTAGTCCCGAAAAAAATTGACGCTTCTGGAAAACAGAAATGGCGTGTAGTCATCGACTATCGAAAATTAAATGAGGTTACAATAGACGACAAATATCCCCTTCCGAACATTTCAGACTTACTTGATCAATTAGGGCGATGCCAATATTTCACTACTTTAGATTTAGCATCCGGTTTCCATCAAATTGAAATTGATCCTAAAGATATTCAGAAGACCGCTTTCACAGTCGAAAATGGACATTTTGAATTTGTACGTATGCCATTTGGATTAAAAAATGCTCCATCAACGTTTCAAAGAGTGATGGATAACATTTTATTGGGAATTCAAAATGAACGTTGTCTCGTTTACATGGACGACATCATTATTTATTCTCCAACAATCCATGACCACATTTCTAGGTTAAATGAAGTCTTTAAACGTCTTCAGAAAGCGAATCTTAAGATTCAACCTGACAAATGTGAATTCCTAAGAAAGGAAGTTGCGTATTTAGGACATGTTATAACTGAAAATGGAGTAAAACCGAATCCCGCGAAAATCGATTGTATTCAAAATTTCCCTGAACCGAAAAATCAAAAAGAAATCAAGTCATTTCTAGGACTTGCTGGTTATTACAGACGCTTTATTTCAAACTTCGCAAAAATCTCAAAACCAATGACTAAATTACTTCAAAAAGACATTTTATTTCATTTTGATACTCAATGCAAAAATTCGTTTAACGAATTGAAACAAGCTTTAATATCCTCTCCAATTTTAATTTACCCTAACTTCGACGAACCATTTTTACTAACAACAGACGCAAGTGCATACGCTATTGGCGCTGTACTTTCACAAGGACCCATAGGAAAAGACCTACCTATCGCTTATGCTTCTCGAACACTATGTAGTGCTGAATCTAAATACAGTACGATAGAACGTGAACTGTTAGCTATAGTATGGTCAGTAAAACACTTCAGACCGTATATTTTTGGCAGAAAGTTTAAACTAGTTACCGACCACCGACCTTTGACGTGGTTATTCTCAATCAAAGATCCAGGCAGCAGACTCGCTCGCTGGCGCTTGAAACTAGAAGAGTACGATTACGAAATAGTCTACAAACCCGGCAAAATCAATAAGAACGCCGATGCTCTTTCTAGAATAAAAATTAATCATTTTAAAGAATGTTCCAAATTAAATTTCAAAATATTAGCCGCAAACAATTCAGATGAAGACGAAACTATAGAAATCAATGACGAAGATGAACCTAATTCTGACGAAATAACGAAAGAACAAGTTTCAAATGAATTCGAAACTTTTGTTAACCTATACAAGACAAAATCCTTAATTGATTATTCAAAAATAAAATTTACAAATAAACAATTATTAGACCGAGACCATAAAAATATCATTACCTTTTTCAAACAAAATAAGTTAGAAGATCTTCATTATAAAATAATAGAAGATATATTTGAGGAAAATCCTGATTTTACAACCTATAAAGTTAACACAGTATCTAGCAAATCTGTGAGAAAAAGAAGGTATTTTATAGTCCCTTTGCCTTTCGACGGAGTAATAGAATGTTTATTCATCCTATTATACAAATTAAAAAACGAAATTGATCTCTCTCAAACCTTTCATGTAGAAAACAATTTAGATTTACCAATATTAGAAATGCTTTCATTTATTTTTGCCGAACAAGATTTAAAATTAGTTATTTGCCAAAATATCGTCAAAACACCAGACAAAGACGAAATTCCTATCATACTAGACCAACATCACTCAGGTAAAAATAATTTACACAGAGGTATAAATGAAACCATTAGACGTATTAAAGAAAAGTATAATTGGACTGGCTTAACCAAAGACGTAGAGAAATTTATCAAAAATTGCGAAATTTGTCAAAAATCAAAAGTGTGTCGTAAAAATCTCAGTAACCCATTAGTGATTACCGAAACACCAAAGACGCCTTTCGAACGTATAAACATAGACGTTTTCGAAGCACCAAATAGAAATTACGCACTGACCATCCGAGATGAGCTTACAAAATTTACTCAAGCTTATGCTCTTCAAGACAAAACAAGTAAATCAATAGTCAATACTTTATTGCTATACTCTCAACACTATGGTACACCCTTAAGGATTCACTGCGACTATGGCCGTGAATTTGACAATAGCCTACTCCGTGATTTATGTACCTTGTACGACGTCAAATTAACCATTTCAAGCGTTAGTCATCCTCAATCAAATGGATCACTAGAACGATTTCATGCCACTCTTACCGAAATGATAAGAGTACACCTCGCAGAAAACCCAGACGAACATCCTTTTAACATCCTCCCTTACGCTGTAATCTGTTACAACAATTCAGCAAACAAAACGCACGGATTTACACCGTTTGAGTTAATTTTTGGACACACATCCAGTAGACCCCCTGAGACATTGTACAACGAAAAAGACCTGATTACAAAATATATACGAGACCTCAATAACAGAATATCTCATTATTATAAAGTTGCCCGATCTCGAACCCAGACGCATAAAGAAAAAGCTAAAGTACGCTTCGATAAACATGTCCCCGAGAATCATTACGAATTTCAAGTAGGAGACAAGGTTTACGTAAAAGAATCACAAATCAAAGATAAATTGCAAAACAAATTTAATGGTCCCTTTGAGATAATTCAAATATTTCAAAATTCTGCAATATTAGTTAATCTTGAAACCAAAAACAAAACAAAAGTAAATTTTGACAGAATGAAGCCTTACTACGAAAATTAATTTATTTTCAGATTTCTTCTGCTGATCGGAACAGTAGCTTCACAATACACAATAATCCCAATTAATAACACCGTAGGAGTATACTATCACGAAGACACTAAGATTGACATTACTCACGACAAATGGACACTTTTGGTACATAAAAACATAACATCCATCAAATTAGCATTTGACAACAATGACAAGATCCTATCTCAAATCCTAAACATGTTTGATCCCGCTATCCATAATTTCAACGTTTTTCAAACAGAAGTAAAATCTCATATCAGCCTTTTAAACCAAATTTCAACCTCCATTGGATCCAAATTTAACGAAGTCTTTTATGACACCAAACGTTATAAACGCGGACTCATTAATGGTATAGGTTCTGTATTTAAATCACTTACTGGTAATCTTGACGCATCAGATGGAGAATATTACTCTAACTGTATAAATAAATTGAACAATGATGAACATCAACTAGAAAATTTAATTAAAAATCAAATTTCAGTCACAACTTCGGTCATCAAAAATTTTAACGCCACTATCCAAAGGTTGCGTGTTGACGAAGAAACATTCAATAGAGACATTAAAGAAATAGAAAACTCTATTATCAGTATAAATGATAAAACTGATTCTATTTACATGAAATTAAAATTTCTAGGAATTTGTGAACAACTTATGGAAAGTTACTTGTACATTGAAGATAACTTAAATGACATTTTAAACTCCGTGACATTTGCACGTTTAAAAATAATCCATACTTCTATTATTACCCCAGGAGATCTAATTACCTCATTACAGGAAATTTCTCAAAATTTACATAGGAATAATTTACCTTTACCTGTCAGATTTTCAAACATTGCTCAGTATCTAGACATAATAGAACTAGAAGCATTTCAATCCAATTCAGATTTAGTATTTGTTTTAAGAATACCCCTGGTAGAACAACAAACGTACACCCTCTATCATTTGTATCCCATTCCTATTTTGGATAATAGAACTGGTTTACATCACATTTTACCTATCACAAATAAATATATCGCGAAAGACGATGATTCTTTGATGTATGTACCCGTTCCTGATCCAAGTATTTGCAAACCACTAAATTATGGCACAAAATTATGTTCAAACTTATTTGCATACCCAATTGATATCGACGCTACCTGTGAAGCACGCTTATTTAAAAATCTACAAAGGATACCAGAAAACTGTATTACTTCACTGATATTAAGTAAAGGCTATAATGTCCAAGAGCTTGAAGCTAATATGTGGTTAACCATCATCTCTGAACCTCTACACATCACGATAAGCTGTCCCAAGAAAAGTTCAGTAACAGAACTTATTTACAAAAACTCAATCCTGAAATTACAACCTGGCTGCAGTGCCTTTATTGGGATCACTAAGGTCCAAGCAAGCACCAAAGAGTATTTGGAAACAAATTACAACCCTCATCCAGTCTTAATTCCATTCGACTGTTGCAGCAAAATGCCAGACAAACTAAAGTTGCCAGAGCTTAAACCACTAAAGCTTAACAACCTCAACGTGGAAGAATTGGAAATTGCGAAACATAAACTCGACCAATATTCCAGAGACTTAGATGACATCATTAACCAACCCTTCATCGAAAAACACTATTCGTGGTTTACCTATCTAACTATTACGCTTATTATTTGCATTATAATTTTATATGTATCCTGCAAATGCCGACGAAGAAGAAGACTATCCATTGTAGCATCTGGATCACCCCCACCTCCACCAAATCGCAGATTTAGTGTCCTCACCAAGCTACTTCCAAGGAGAAGACCACCCATACACCGCGAAGATGAAATCGACGAAGAGTGCATCGAAGTGAACAGTTGAAAAACTAGTGCATCTCAGTGTCATTTTTGAAAAGAACTTATTTTTATCATTTTATATTATATAATTTAAATATTCTTTATCTGTATTTTATCTAGTTTTATTATTTCAATATTTCGTATTATGTAACTTGAATTTAAAAGTCGATGTATAACATCAACTTTTTTTATAAGAAGGGAGTTGTTATATGAAACTCATAGCAGCTTATAATAACTTACATTTTATTATTTAGCGTTACTCAGATAAGATTTCCATATCAGTGCATATTATATGACACATCCTTTCTCATGGCATTATATTTCGCTTATCAGCACATAATGCAGAATAGCCGTTGACCAAGCTGTCGCTTGCCCACCTGCATGCTGAACTTGCATTATATAGTTTATAAAAGAACATTTCAAAGCAAATTGTATTCAGTGTAGTATGATTCTACGTCAAGTGTAGTATCTGTATTCAAACAGTAAAGTCTAAATTTAACTCACTCATATTTATTTTTCGTCAGGATAGTTGCAACTATCCATTTTCTGTAATAAAGTTTTTTAAAAAGTTATTATTGCGGCAAGCAATATAACATATATATATATATATATATATATATATATATATATATATATATATATATATATATATATATATATATATATATATATATATATATATATATATATATATATATATATATACATTATATTTTGCGGCGGAGCTAAAACATGGTTCAAAAAAATATGCATATATACCATATACCTAACCATTTTTAGAGAATTGCTACAAGGATACATTGACACAAATTATACAAACTAAGAAAAATTTAAAGTGAACTTGAATAACTACGTAAAAACTACTCAAGATACTGTTCATCAACTTTCAATTTATGACGCAATTCATTTCTAACATTATTTCAAATATCTGGTGATATTATTGTTATTTCTATGTTATTCGTTCTTCTAAATTATCTAAATTATTAGGATTCGGTTTAAGAGCTTTCTTTTTTAAAGAAACTCATAGAAAGAAAGCAATTTGGGTTAAATCTGGCGACTATTTCAGAAAACCTCGTCTTCTAACTAATCGGTTAGGAAAGACTGCGTCTAAATAATGCATTTGGTGCTACATCTTGGTGGAACCAGATGGTGTCGTTCGGAATATCTGTACCCTTCGGATTTGGGTAATTAAACTGCTAAAGCTGATACAAGCTCATCTCTGAGAAGTTCTATAATTATTTTTGTCCAGTGATATTTTCTAAAAAGATCCTACTACACGACTACCTGCAATAGTCGCCAAGTATCCAAGAAGAGTAGAGACCAAGAGGCATAACTCAAGCGATAGGGGTGGGATGAATCGTTCACACTGTGAACAGTGTGACCACATTCATGTGCTTCATCATGGCGGTAGTCGCGCAGAACGATAGACGAGGCCTTTTCGTGCCATCCCTACTACTAGTTTTTCGAGAGGTTATCTCCTGGGGCCCAATTCTTGGTATCATTCTCTCATTCGCTTCTTCTATTTTCGTTATGCTATTAGTTTTATTCTATATTCTCGACAGAGAGGGAAGAAACTACAGGAGTGAGAACAGGCGACCATGTTGTCAAATGTATTGGCCAATCAGGAAGCAGTATTTGCAGCGGCTTGAACCCACCTCAGATTCAAATACGTGTTCAATAACTTAAAAAAATTAATATATTAAATTAAATATATAATAATATATTAATATATTAAATTTAATATATTATATTAAATTAAACGCTAATATATTAAATTAAAAATTCAACAAAGGGGTTTAGTCAGCCGAAATAAATTCACAAGTTTGTCATTGGAGAACACAAATGGATGTCCCTGTATAGTACTTCTCGTACATTAATGAATAGTTCTTGGGCATTCCCCACATTCCCTATTGTTTCGTCCCATAATACTCGGTCTTGACTTACATGCAATCCGAAATAGCAATAAAATACATCCATAAAATACCAAGTCAATTTTGACGTTTTAAAGTGACGTTAAGATCACCATTCTCCGCTGTTTCCCACAGTAGATGGTTTGGGAAGTATTGTTCTATTATATTTTTCAGAAGAAACGTATTCAACAATACGGTTTCTTGATTTTCCGAAACACTTTCTCTCGGTACTTCTACTCCCTGGTTTTCAAGAATCGGTCCTCTTGGTTTCTAATCTCCTTGCCAGTATCAAAAAATATAACATGTGTTATATAAAATATAACATTAAGTCCATAATTTGCTGACGAAATTGGCTTCGATGACGATCTGCGTCGCCTGACGCGTGACGATCTGTGTCGCCTATTTATTAACTGAGAAACCTTATTAATTATCAATTGCTTATTGCAAGCAAATAAATACGATTTTACAATGATAGTAATAATAATAATATTAAGAATAATATCGACTCAATAATATTTGTATATCTGCTATTATCTAATATTTGTCTGCTATAAATAAATAAATAAATAAATAAATGAATAAAATAAATAAATAAATAAGAATATACCCATAAGCTTATTAAATAATAAATAGGACAGAAACGAAAGCGATCCTCTCCCACCACCAGTTAATGTATACTTACTATTTTTATTGGAAAAAAACCATTTACGTTTCCTACCACGTTTACTTTGTTTAGCTGCTGTGTTCTTGCCTAGATTAAAATTAAAGCGTGATGGTTAATAAGCATTAAAGAATACACTTAAAGATAATTAGTACAAAATAACATGAAAAAAGAGATGAGTTATAAATAGAAGTAAAATGTAAGAGAAAATTAAGAAATAATAAACAAAGAGCTATTTAGTTTTGGTTGTGTAAGTACCGCAAATTGGAATTAAGTATAACAAAAGCTTGATTATAGAAAGTTTATTCATAGATGATTAAAAATATTAGTTGCAGTTAGTTACTATTAGTTACTATACGATAATGCAAGGTCCTGTCCTGGAAGCTAGAAGCAACACTTGTCTGAATATTATAATTAAAAGCTAATAAATGGGATATATGTATAGCAAAAAAGAGAAATAGGTTAAATAATAAAAAAGTTCCTCTGGCACACAAATTTTAAAATGTGTCAAAATGTTGCGAGATGTCCTGTATGTAACAGTAGCGAACTATACTTCAATTTAATAATGGTTATTTCTTGGAGGTATATAAATTATGGCCTAAAATTTTTTAAAACTTAGCCGAAACCGTTGCCTCCCAGTCTCAATTAGCTGCGCCCCCTTTTTATTTTCAAAATAGAACACATTTTATTTCGGGGTAACAAATTAGAAATTAAGTTGCAAATTATTTAACAAGACAAGTTTTTTAATTAGATAGATCTAGATCGATAGATTAGATCTAATTTTATTAAGACCTACGGTGCTGCTAGCATCCGCGACTAAGGAATTTATAAATCGATGGTAATACAGGCCAAAATATTTTACATTTTAATCAATAAAAGGGCGCACGTTAATTTCCTGCAATAATTCATAGACTGTATTTCGTTTAATTCTTATTGCAAAGAGCAGGGTATGCGCAGGAGAGACAGGCGGATGAAGTATGTCCTTAGTGTGTTAGAATCACCCAACGATTTGTGTATACTCGTTGAGAATCACCAACGACGTGATGCGTAACTCATTAAACTCCGAGGAATTCCATGAATGGTTCTATATTATATTAATAAGTATAAATATATATGTATATATATATATATATATATATATATATATATATATATATATATATATATATATATATATATATATATATATATATATATATATATATATATATATATGAAAAAATTCACATATCTTTTGGATACTTGAATAAACGATAATCCATTACAAAACAAATTTTCCCGTAATTTTTTTATTAGATATTTTATGATTTTGTAAATTAACTTATTTTCTCAAGTTTTAAATTAACATATTAACCCTGATAAAATTGTCAAACTAAAAACATTAGATGTTTTTCACTTCTTGGAGCTGCATTCTTGAAAGGCTTTAGAAAAGATAGCCGTTGGAATAATTTAAAAAAAAATGATTTTCCACTTTGTTATTAACAATCGAAATCATTAAAAAATAAAAAACGTAAATAAAGCAATGAGAAAAAAATATTTTTTTCAAATACTCCAATTAGATCCTTTTTTATTATTGAAAGCTACATAAAAATGATTTTTTTAGAAGTTTTTACTCCAATTGTTTAAATAATTGTTATAAACAAATGCTTTGTTTATAAAATAATCCAAATATATTTATTTGGATTCTAATCATCAATAAATATAATGATCTCTAAGAAAAAAATGTTTCTCAAAAAAAATGTTTATTGCTTAAAAGCGCATTTGTTTAATAACAATTTTTTTTGTTGTTAAATATTAGTATTAAGGAACCATTTTTTTTTAAATCAACATTTCTATTGCTCTTCCATATTCTGAAAAAATATATTTTTTTGTTTATATTATTTGTTTATTTAATAAACAATTTGTTCTAAACAAATAAATTTACGTGTTATAATTTTTTTCAATGCTACAAAAGATAACAAAAATAACCAGGTGCCGTATGTTATGTGACATTTTTTTTTCTCTATTTCTTATATGATTATAAGTTATTTTTGTATTTCTATGTGACACGTTCTTTCAATTTTTTTTGATTGTATAACAAAGTGCGAAATAAAAATTTTTTAATTTTTCCAACGGAGCTATTTTCTAAAGCCTTTCAAGAATAGCTCCAAGAAGTGAAAGAAATATAAGGTTTTTAGTTTGGCAATCATCAGAGTTTTTATGTTAATTTAATACTTGGGAAAATAAGTTAATTAACAAAAGCATATCTAACAAAAAATATCTCTCTCTTTCTCTCTCTCGCCCTCTCTCTCTCTCTCTCCACCTCTCTCTCTCTCTCTCTCTGTCTCCCTCTCGCTCCCCCTCTCTCTCCCTCTCTCCCTCTCTCTCTCCTTCGTGATTATTTTTCACGTTTGTCGATTAAAATAAATTTTCTGAGTGAACTCTCATAATAAAGACTGAAGATAGGATGCCACTCTTCATGTTCCTAAAGTTGTCAAGGGTTTGGGTAACTTTGCTACAACAACCTTTATTAAGACTCCATGTATAAAGACAACTTTGAGATCATTTTTTTCCAAAATGTACATGATATAAAAAAATATAGTAGGTGTACAAAATGTACTTTTAAAAAAAATATATAGTTGGTAGGTAAAATTTCATATTTTTTTCTTAATTCTCGTTTGCCTGAAGAAGTTCGTTAATAACAATTAGTACATCCTTAGGATGGATGATATTACTTTTCCGAAATTCAGTTTTAACAGAATCTTTACACATATTAATCTGGTAGTTAGGATGATATAGCGAACAATTCTTAATTTAAAACAAAAACTAATGGCGAAACGAATTAAATTTAAAACAACCTTTGCAAAATTAAAAAAAATATCTGATATTCTTGATTATCCCCATTCTTATCATATATATGTTATAAGGATTACAAGAACTAAGTAACATTATTTCAGATTATCTAAATCTATGGAACAGATAATAAGAGAACATAATGTTGGAATAACAACAAAAAAACTTACGAGACAGTCTGTTATCGAGGGTGGGATTTTCCCAATCCTCTTCCCTTGGAGTCCACTCACGACGCTTTACAACCTCTTGTCTGGTGCTTACTGTGTCTGTAGGTCGTCTCATAGCTGAAATAAATGGAAATATACACAGTTAATTATTTTTTTGAATATATAATTTTTAATGTATTTAAATAAGGAAGCAAATATCTAAAGAAAAGGAAACCGTCTAATTCCTTTACCAAAAACAATAGTTGCAACATTATCTTAGGGCAACTCAATGTATTATTATCATTTTTAGAAATAGAGTCTGATTTAATGGTAGTCATAAATATAAGAGATATCATTAATAACACGCGATTAACGACTCACATCATTGAATTTGGCGCCGCATTTGCAGGCATCGCATTGAAGCGGCTACTTTCGGGATAGCGATAGCGTAAACTAATAACGACATACTACCCTGCCAATAACCAGAATATATTTCTAGCCAATCCCTGGTAGTAACATCTGCGCACCGTTTAGAATAGTGGACTCTGCGTGAAAGTGCAAATTAAAAAAGTTATATGCCAGTGTTGAAAATTGACATGTGATATAAGTTTGACGTGTGTACTAGCAATGTCATACACTTCAAGTTTTCAGAAACTCAGAAAATAAATATTAATAGTTTCATTAGAAAGAGGGCTGATTTGTATGTATTTATAACCTCACAAAGTATAACACGTGTTTGTTTACGTTCCACGTGTTTGTACTTGTAGCAATAAAACTCAATTATGTGCAGCTGATGCAGATCCGGACAATTGGTGTGGGGCAGGTTCGGACGCTATCCGAATCTGCTCCATATTACAAGGTTGAAAGTACCCCCTTGTCACTTCAGAGTCAGAGATTTTTTGAAAGAAATTGTAGATGAAGCTACCAAATCCAAGATTAAAATACTTTCTGTTTTAAATATTGTAAAACCAATGGATGTAAAACCATTACCTAAGGCTTGCCCTAGAAAAACCAAGAGATGATCTAGAGTAAAGAAATCAAGAATCATACCACCACACCTGAAAAGAACAGAATTGAAGATTTGGAAAGAATAAGACAGTTGATTATTGATAACAAGGTATTACGTCAACGGACACATAAAATTGTAAACAGACAGTAAAAACAAAGAAAAAAAATACAAGAAGACTCAAGTGATTCTGTTTGATACTTCATAGTTCTGATGGAAAAAAATCCTAAGGGATGACTATGTATTAGTGAAGTTCGTAACAAAAAACGAATTGTACATTATGTTCGAAAAGTAGTTTATGTGAGAGAAGTATTAGAAAATGATGAATTTGAAGTAACATTTTTAAAGAAGTATGCGCAAGGATTTATGTTTCCGCAGGTTCAAGACATTTCCCGTGTTGAAAGAAAGGATGTTGTAGTTGCCCAAACCCTCGACAACTTTGGGAACATCAAGAGTGGCCAATCTTCAATTTAATATCAATTATTTTTAGTTACAATGCTCAGTAATGTTATAAAAACTAATTTTGTATTATTTCCTGCCTAATAAATTTTATTATTTTGCAAAAAAAAGCAAAACAAATTCTCAAAAATCATTTAAAATTTTGGTTGAACCCGGTGATACAGAACTCCTGTAGCTTATCTACTTTTAATTTTTCTTATCTTGTCATCCTTCGACATTCCCCGCAGGCTACTAACAAATATTACACACACTGTAGATGGTCAACCGAAACAATAAAAATTTGCTAATAAATGAAAATGAGAATAAGGAAAAAGGGATACGAAAGTAAAACAAAATATGTGACGGGAGAGGGCATCCTTTCCTCTTACCGCGTTTACTCTCGACAGATATACTAAATAAGTCATTATTATTTCTTACCTCTCAATTAATTATGAGTGATAAATTTTAACACGGTGTTGGCTATCTTCATATGTATATACTATCTTTGCTACTGAGAATAAGATATTGGTGATGTGGGAGAATTATTATGTTTACGTCTTGGAGGATCCAAACAATGTTCCACCGGGGATAGATACAATTCCAGTCCGAATTATCGTGGTGGTTGAATTAGGACACATAAATTCCACAGCAATACATGACATGTGTCGCATTCACAATACTAATAGACAGCAATATTCGGAAGGAATTAAATATTGAAGATCGGGTTAAGATATTTTATTCTTATCATTAGATGTGTAGCCAAGTCCTTATAATGGTGCGTAGGTATATATATAATGTTCTGCTGGTCTATTGTGAATTGTATAAAGGTCAGGTTCTGATACGTATATTTGCATGATTTGATATTTGCATATTTGCGATATTTGCAAAATATACCTGAAAAATTATAAAAAACCAAGTTGTGTTTTAATGATTCAGTGTAATAATGATAACAAACTTTTTTCCTCTCTGCATTGACTACTTATTCCAGGGTCACTGAGAAAAATTCATGTAATGCATCTCGTTTTAAATGAATATAAAAAATATCAAAATATCGCAAAATGAAACAGTCCAAAATAAATACACTTACAATCCATAACCTTACTGAAATTACCCTCATAGCCGACTTCATCGAACACACACTAATCTATAATTTCATTACTTTTCTTACCCAACCGACTCACCGAACATCACAACTTCACCCTAAAAAGCACCATTACCCCCAAATGCTCACACCCCCAAAATACCTCTCCCTCAATTACATGTCTCCCGTGACCCTTGGCCCCCTTGAAATAATAAAACCTCCTTGACCCTCTTACTCCTTGACCCCCTTGAAATAATAAAAAACAAAACAAACAAAAAATATAATGAAATAAGTATAAGGAATAAATATAAATAAGTCAAAATTTAGAACACCCATCTCCCCCCAACCCCAACCCCCCATATGTGGGGGGGTGCCCCACATATTTTACAACGCAACAACCAGAAAACAGTTACCCCATGAAATAATAGGCCTCGAGTAGAACTAGACATCGTAACCAGAACCATGTAGAAGTATCGGATATAGAAATAAATAAATATTTAAGAGGGCATCTCCAAGATAGTGGACGTTTTCATCATTTATAGTCTCATTGGACTCAAACCGGAGTGTATATCACCAATTTTTTTTTACTAAATCAAATATTCCAGATAGCGGACCGAATGTTGAGAATTTTGCCATTATCCGGTTAGACATGACTTCCTCGGGTTTTTTAGGGTAGCAGATCACGAATTTTCTATCTACAAATATTTAAGATGACGGCTACAAGATGAAAATATTTATTTTTCTTCTTATATACAATTTAATACCATTACATAATAAGTATATACAATATACATTACCAAATAGCCACAGTAAAAGATAGTTAATTGCTGAAACAAGATTTATGACATCAATGGGATATTACGACCATTTGCGAAAGCATTTCGGTATCGTTAATGGCTTTGCAAGATACTAGTGCATTGAAAACAAATGATAATCAAGTTACAGGTCCTTTAAAATGCATGTCTCTTTCGAAATGGTCTATATGGATGATAATTTGATTTTTATACGGTAAGACAATTTATTATTGTTCATATAAATAATTTAGATACCTATACTCTATCCAACGAGAGAATGGACTTGCTTTGCGCATCGGCGACTAAAGAGGAGGGGCTCTGTAACGAGCTACGCAGGACCGTGATTCGATGAAATAAATTCGTAAGTAGGTGAAATAAATTTTATTTTGAAAGTGAAATTTGATTTTAAAGTGAAATCGTCGATCTTTTCTTTAAAAGACTGACGGCTTTTTTTAAATTTGGTTCCGTTACCTGACCGGTTCTATTATATTCTGCTAAAATTTTTTTCATTGTAGTTTTTCCAATGCCCGTTTGTTTGGTTAGTGTTAAAACTGTCTCTTCGTACGACATTTGCGGATTGTCTTCCTTTAATTTCTTATATAAATTTATTATAATTATTTTTTGACTTTGATGCACGACCTAAAATTAAAAACAAAAATAAATCATTGACCGGTAAATCATTACTGGTGGTGAATAGTATGCGTATTAAATAAAACATATTTATTATTATATTTCTTTACCTGGCCTCTTTTATTCTTCTTAATTGGCGATAATGGTGGATTTATCTCGTCTCTGGCTGCTGCCATTCTTATAATAGATTTAAAACTTACTTCACAACCGTAAACAACACAACTAAAATAACCGTACTTTAGAGACTACAAATACAAACTGTGAATAGGTAGGCAGTAGTAGGTACTTTATATAATTAGGTACCAGGTAGGTATCGGACCCAGACGCCGGCGCTGGCTACCTGCTGAGCCAATTAAGACGTTGAGGGCGTTGAACTAATGTTCTAAGGGGCGGAGATCTGACCAAAACAGACGAATTTTCGCTCGAGTGCAAGTCCATTCTCTCGTTGGATGCAGTATAGTTTTCAAGTTCAAAATGGGGAAAACTGCACTTTTAAAATTTTGGAAGCTAAAATGCAAGTTAACTATTTCACTTGCGATCTCCACTTAAGATTGTTTCTTTGCAAATTTCATAAGGAAAAAAATTTTCTCAACTTCTATACCAAAAATGATTAGGAGCGAAGATATAGCGTTAATTATTAATTATAAAATTAAGTATAACGATTTGAATCGTGTTATATGGCAAAAATACGTAGTGAACAAAAAACACGCATGTGGCTCAAAAATTAATTTTTTGTTTAATTCATCCCGGACAACTGAACTACAATGTGAACAATCGTTGTGATTGAAAGTATGATTCCTCCAGGCAACGCCATCAACGAGTGACTCATTCAATTCAATATACTGGATTTGCATTATGTAAGCGTGTATTTTCATTTGTTAATTATATAAAGAACAAATAGTGTTAATTGTTTAAAAATAGATGTCTGCGACCTTGTGTTCATTAAAAATATCCTCATCAGTTAGTAGTTTTTAAGTTTACGGTTACAAATTTCAATACTATAGTGAACACTAATATTGATATTGGTTGGGCAGAAAAGCGCAGTCAAAAATTAATGAAGACAAATTTTCTATGTAAAAATATTTGCTATTTAAATAAAATAATCACTTATTCAAAAGAATAGTTTTATCGTAAGGAGACCATCTGATTTGTCTTATTTTAAGATACGTGGCTGGCTAAAGTATGTATTTAGTAATTTGTTTCTTTTTCTTGTTTTATTTTGTTTACGATTGAATTAATTTCTGATAAAGGCGTGGTTTTTGAAATAAGTTTCTTGTTTCATTCAACGAAAAAAATATTTATGAATAATTCAGTAAAAAATTAAAGTAATTGGTAAAGTTATAAGTTTAATAAGCTTTACTACTTTCAGTTACTTTTGACTTTTTCAGTTTTCGTGTCATGTTGCCAACGAAGTAAAGCCAAACGTATATTAGGTATATGTAAAATAAAGAACATCAGTGTACACGTAAATTAGACTACAATATAGTGAATAGAAAAAAATACATTTGAGAGGAATCATTTTCGAGATACGAATTCTTGAAGGCACTAGGAACAAAGTTCCAACGTGTTCCCATTCCTCGCAGTGGTAGAATATTTCCACCCCTTTTTCACAAAAAAAATGGTTGGAAATAGCGACGATTGTACACCTATTTTTCTGGTAAACCGTTCATCGGACGAGAAGAAGGTATAGTCCTACTACAACAGCGTCCAAAGTCGATGGCAATTTCGAGCGCGCACGTCAATACAGTAATACGCGTGCTATCGCAATAAAAATTTAGAAACTATCTACTTTAACAAGAAACATGCTCAAGGGTGAATTTATAGATCGGAATATCTTCTACAAAATGCGTTAATTGCGTTAATGGTTTTTCCTGCAAATGTGCATTTCGTAGTTTGAGCCCGTTTCCACACCACCTACGGGGTAGGGGTGTCGGAATGATTTTGTTAAGTGATCTGGCCTATTCCAATATGATTCTATCGATTTTTATTCATGAAGGGGTTCATCAATGAGTTTTTCAACCGCTGAATTGAAGCATCCTTGCCTATGGCAGTTGGCGCACATAGTTGAGCAGCTCAAACCAACTTTGCCGCAACCGCATCGTTCTTCGCAACAATTCTTGCAGATGTAAGAAGCTGGCTAACATTTTTCCATCCCAACTCTGTAGGTTCCATGTTTTCCCCTCGCTAATTGAATTTGATGAAGTACGCTACACGAGTCTTGTAATATTGCAGATTGAGTTGTAATATTGCAGATGTTAGTGGCAGTCTTGGTAAAATTCCAGCGTTGTTCAACTGGCCGACAAATTTGTTAAATGAGGTGACTCTGGTGATTTAAATATGTCACTATTCGTGGATCTTTGTACAGTGCGTTTGCAAATTGCTCTCCAGCAATTATAATTTCCTCTTTTGTTAATATGGGGTTATTGAAGGTACTGACGATGTCTTCCATAACCTTTCTCTTGTTGTTGATGACTCCGATCGTCTGTATGTTTCCTTTGCCGAAGAAAACAGAAGTGGTAGCGCAGCAAATAATACCGCTTTCTGCAGTTTTTGCAGTTCTGCCAGTCACGAGAACTGTACAATCATTGTACAATCATCAACTGTACAATCCTTTATCTTTCCTCTGGTATATTTTAAAAACCGACTATCTTTATCCCCTGGTGCTAGAGCAATAATCAGTGTTAGAAGATTTACATATTGTACAGCAACGACTACGTTATGAGATGCGTTTCTGGAAGTTGGAACGATGAGTAGGCCGGTATCGTCTATAGTAGTGATTGTTCTGATTCCTTCGTTGGTAAATCTCTTGACCAATTGTGACATAAGACGATCTTTGTTTGCGATAGCAATATCATTTGTCTGTAGTCGTATAGAGCGTTTCACCAAATTCAGTCTTAGCGAGAGGAGAACTCTACAGAGTGGCATTGGAAAAAAAGGAACATTTTATCGCCAATTTTAACCACCGAAGCAGCGGCTCCAGTTCTATTCTTCAGCTGGTATCTTGCAACTGTAAGAAGGGTGGCGAAACACGATGGGGTTGTGTCAAAGTTGAATTCTGTTGCTAAATTATGTGCGCCAACTGCCATAGGCTTTTGATGAGTAAAAATCGGTAGAATTATAGCGGAATAGGAGAACAAATAAAACGCTCCGAAAGCTCTACATACTACAGAATGCACAGTGGCACGAAAAATGGTGAAAATTCATGAAAATCACTTGTACAGTATAAATTAATTAACGGGTATTGTATAGGAGATTCCGCTCTATAAATTCACCACTGCAAATTTTTCTTGATATTTTATTTTTGATATTTTCCCTATGGAAGTCAGCGTATTAGCGCTTTTTAGCGTTTTTTATGTGCGCGCTCGATATTGCAGGCGACTTTTAATGCTGTGTGCGGAATATGGGTAGGGATTTGGCAAGATGTCGATAGGACCTTATTTGTTTAAATATAATGGCCAACTTTTTCATCTGAACGGTTTACGAGAAATCTGCAAAAAAATAATCGCCGCTAGGGATGGTTTTTCGTGAAAAAGGGGATGTTCGACCCTAGCA
>CAXKVY010011006.1:0-12500 GCA_964058915.1 Tetropium fuscum | reverse complement strand
TATTGTTACTACGATACACATTTATTAAAATGTCTATAGCGCACTCACATCAAGTTTATTCATACTTTCACTATTAATGTTTGTTTTACCTTAATCTACGTATTACAATTTGTATCAATGTCTTTTGGATAATCTATAATTCTCTTAAACTATTTCCTAACTATATAATATCTATTTGTTTCTTAAATTTGGTCTATCTTATTCAATAGAATATCTTTCTGTTCTCTCTGTACTCTCGCTGTAGATTTGAAATATTATGACAGGTACTGTCATTAAATTTTTACGAATTCAGAATATTTACAACAATCACAATTATTTCCTTTCAAATTACTTTATTTCACTGTACTATGTGACATGCTTAAGCTTTACAGATTTTAGTTGATTGTCAAACCGTTTTATATCCATTTTGCTACCATACAGCTTCGACAAGTTGCTCTATATGTGTGCTTGCAACAAGATAGCTAGAATCATGCCATCATTATATTATTATTTAGGAACCTTATGTCCAGCATTTGACTATGTATTCCCACTTTGTCAAATTTCAACTATATGTACACTGAACTGTGGACGTTATTACAGAGCAATCAATCTTATATCAACAATATGCTAGGTAGGTATACAATCTTGTTCATCGTTGAATATTAAACGTAAAATTTATATCTTACGAACATCTGTGAAGGTTTCTATTATATATATATATATATATATATATATATATATATATATATATATATATATATATATATATATATATATATATATATATATATATATACATATATATATATATATATATATATATATATATATATATATATATATATATATATATATATATATATATATATATATATATATATATATATATATATATATATATATATTTATATATCTCCACCCTTTAGGGTGAGGAGATGAATGCATCGTGCCAGACAGGAAACTAGGGATTTATTATTGTCTAATGTGAAATTAAAATTTACAGAAATATGTAATATTTACAGAAATATGTAATATCTGTCTTACGTAATTCTTACTTACATAATTCTTATAGTAGGTAAATATTTATCATATTTAAATCGTTTATATACTACTTAAACTTCGTTCCAGATGTTTTGGGAGTCAAGAATATTTCAACAAATTTCCCCCGTTTTGATGAAGCATGGGATATAAATTCGAATCACTACCCTATACTTACATTGAGTTGACACTGTAATTCAGAAAGAACGTCCTCGAAGACTAGTTAACACTAAGAAGCGCCAATATTCTTGGCTAAAGATGTGACCTCAAAAAGAGGGGACCGAGCGATACTATCGCTCTTTACCCCTAATATCTAGGTAGGCCGAGACCGCCTCGTAAGGGGTAGGTCGCGCGTTTCACGTAATCCTCCCGACAAATGTGATCAGTGCCATGCGAAGTTGCGCAGCCACCCCGGTCCTGGCTGATGAGCCCCACCGGTAAAGCCTTGCTTCTGGCGCTGTTGGCATTCTTCGCCGATGTATATTAGTATATTACCCCCGGGGATGTCATATCAGGTGTTTTAGGGATCCTTCCTACCTCTCGCTGGGCTTGCTAGAGCCCGGCTGCATGGCATTCAGGTTGGTATGGAGAATACGCATTGTAGCTCAGGGTGACGGAGCTCGTGAGCTGTTTAGGGTGCGGCGACTAAGAGTACGCACGTCCATTATTTCGCATTATTTGGCGACGAAGAAGACTATCTGCAGAACCTGACATAATACCTTTATCACTGATAACGTTTTTATTTTTATCATCGTTGACAAGTAAAATGGTTTTAAGGTGATGTTTACTTGATCCATGACGGGTTTTTCAATAATCTCAATTGCTGCCGGAACACTAAGTGTTTGATCAATTATTTCGATTATTATGTTGTTGTTTGATGATCCATCATTAATTGGTACATCACCGAAGGCCTTGATCAAATCTTTTGCAGGAGAACCGACAGGCACTTCTTTGTCTGCTTTATGAACTGGCGGTTCATTT
The DNA here is from genome assembly GCA_964058915.1 of Tetropium fuscum. Classification (NCBI taxonomy): domain Eukaryota; kingdom Metazoa; phylum Arthropoda; class Insecta; order Coleoptera; family Cerambycidae; genus Tetropium; species Tetropium fuscum. Next base: position 10,502 of record CAXKVY010011006.1, on the reverse strand, counting down.
TCTTTGTCCAGGAGTTTCTCATATTCTTCATTTGTCCTTACAGCCGAAGGAGCAAAATCTTCGTCCCCAAAATATCCGAGTTGTAGGGATAAATTCCAGTGGACGAAAATTAATTTATTGCCTTTTCTATATTGGCAACCTTATAATAGGACATACGAAATAACCCGGATATTTCCGACTGCGTTATAACCTTTCCCGGATTAGAAACAAGCCAATTGTCACAAAACTGAGAATAGGAAGACTTAAGTGGGCCAAAAATTCCTTTATCCAGGGGTTGGAAGCGATGACTGGAATGGGGAGGAAGTGACAAGAGATGTATATAATTATCACGACAGTAGTTCACTACGTTAAGAGTGAGAAGGGAAGAAAAGAAACCGGTCGGGAACCTCCTCGAAACATACCCCAAGAGGGTATAAGAAGACGAGGCAGGGCCCTAGTCCAAAGGCTGCCCCCCTGACCGGATACAAGGACGCCGCCCTGAGTCACCTCAGGGTGGCAATAATAAACAAAGATAACCCCTATGGGAAAATTCCTAAAGATAAGGAGGTCCTTGTCAAAATGCACTGAAAGGAGAATTGGATAGGGTAATCTTCTCCGCCCCCAACAGCAACACATCAACGCCACCAGCATTTCGCTCGTGGACATATTCTGATGAGATAATCAGAATTGTCTGCGACGACGATCAAACGCTGGGATGGCTTAAAGAATCCGTGGCTAGTCTAAAGCCTTGGGAGAACGCTGCGATGACCGTCGTGCGTACTGACCAACTGCCGAGGCTGACAAAGGCTACACTCTGGATCCCCGTGGAAGCGTAATGCGCCCATGAGGAAAAGAAGGTCTTAATCAGTCACCTAGCAGGGCAGAAGCCGATGGTTAGCGTGCGTCGGTGGTGTCTCTTCCACCACGAGGCTAAAGACAATCCGCGAGGAGAACTACTCGTCTTCGGAATAGGAGACGAGGACATCAAAACCATCAAGGCGAGGTCGATGAGGTTACATTACCTCTTCCAATCACTTGCCCTGAAGGTGAAGCCGGAACAACCGGATAAAAAGGAAACCTCCAACCGAACAACCCCGGCAGGAGCAGAGGATGGAGACGGAGGCTGGAGAGGCTGAGCTGATTACAGCCACCTCCTCAGCTCCACTACCATCCTCTAAGGAAGACGTCTCCCCTCAAGCCGAGAGGGAGATTACCCAACTCTAGGGACACCCCATACCCCCTCTTTGACACCTCAATGGCGGGTACAAATAAGTTAAGAATAGTGCAATGCAACCTGTAACACTGCAAGGCGACAACGGTAGTCCTATGCAGCCGCCTCGACGCGGAGCAGGAGCATTGGCGCTAATTCGGGAACCCTGGATAGTTAAAACCAGAATATCTGGCTTAACAAGATTAAATGGTGTTATTTTTAGCTCACCTACAACAGATAGGTCGAGGACGGCCATATATGCCCCTCGGCACATCAAAATTCAGCATCTACAACACCTTTCAACGTCTGACCTGATGGCAGCGAAGGTGGAATGTATAATTGCCGGCAAACCAAAAGCTGTTGTTGTGGCATCAGTGCCACTCCCAAAACTGGGAATTGATCATGGGCTGTGGCGCCAACGCACACCATGTGACCTGGGGCAGTACAGACAACAATGCAAGAGGTAAGTCACTTTATGACTATATTAACGGTAGTAATCCTAAGATTACTACCGTTAATATAGTCATAAAGTGACTTACCTCTTGCATTGTCGGGCACATGCCAGTTTTGGATTGATTTGGATATATTCAATGTAGCCAGTGTTATATCTATTATAGTTTGACTTCTAGAGTTTACAAATATCGGTACAACCTCTGTTAATTATATTAGTATAATTAACAGAGGTTGCATACCGACATTTGTAAACTCTATAGAAGGCAAACTATAATAGATATAACACTGGCTACATTGAATATATCCAAATAAATCCAAAACTGGCATATGCCTGACATTGTCGTAATGGCAGACCACCGGTGAATTAACTTTGAAATTAATCTTGTTAAAGCACAAAAGAAACCATTTCGGGATCCCCGAGGAACCAGCAACGATAAATATCGAAATCAACTCGGGAAGAACATGGAAAAACTCGACGTGCTCAATGGTAGTAGCAGAATAGAGGAATATACAGGCACTCTAAAAACATTCATGAGGAAAGCTTTTGAAACATCTGCCCGCGCAGAGTCTCGAGAGCCCCTGGGGAAGCCACCAAATGGTGGTGCCGGGACTTGATGGACTTGAAACAGAGGACAAGGGCATCTTTCAACAAAGCAAAACGGACAAAACTTGAATCAGGCTGGGACCAATACTAGACCCACCTGAGGGAGTTTAAAAAGCTAGTTAGACAAGAACAAAGAGAAGTGTGGAGAGCCTACTGTGAGGAAATTGAAGACTACTCACAGGCTGCCAGGCCATGTAAAATCCTCACTAAATACAAAAACCATGATATAGGCATACTGAAAAGGGTGATGGTACTAAGACCAAGAACATTCCCTGGTTCCGAAATAGTGTGGAGTGATTCATACATAATATCACACCACCATCACAATTGAACGGTCTGCCTATTTACAATGGATCACAGAATTTCTTAGTGTGCAAGTTTGTATACACTCTATAGAAATGGTGGGCAGAACTCATTACTAACCGGGTCTATCGCCCTCATTGGTGAGTTTTAGGTTTCTAAATTAAAATAAATTTCATTGATCAAAGGTAAAGACGCCAGGTTTCCGTGGATATATTGACGAATGCGCTGTTTCATGCATGTATGTTTTGGTCCGACAGTGGCGCTTCATTGTGTCTTATGTACGGTTGATTCGCGATATAAGTTAATTGTAATATTGTGTTATACGCGAGTGTTTAATGTTTTTATGCTATGGAAGCGACGAATGCGAGAAGTAGTGGTTCTAAAACCAATAATTCCAATCGTAAGGGACCGAATTTGACAGGAGGAGAACTGGAAATGATGAAAAATTTATAGGAAGGAATATTGGAACGGTATTCTGGAATCACTAAAACTGAAGCAGTTGATATATGCCCTTCGTTGACAAAAGTCTGTGTGAATAGTGTGTTTTGTGCAATTACAGATGAGGAACCCATTGCAAAAAAAAATGATACGCCTATGGAATTTTGTTCCCTTCGCCCCTCATCTCCCTGAGCCGTCCATATGCTGGTGATAAATCAGTCCACACTATTTCGGAACCAGGACTTATATTTCATGAAAAGCGGCAATATGTCACTTCGTACCAGTACCAGTATATGATAAGGTCCCAATGTATGATAGAAGACAGAACTGAGTAATGAGTATAAATATTTATATTAAGGTAGTGAATGTATTTAACACTGTAATATTAATTGTGGTGACATCTTCCATGTTTTCGTGAACATTTCGTGTACAGTTGAAGTCATTTTGACAATAGGAAGTAGGAACTTAAAGCATGCCACATAGTTCATTCGTATCCGTATCCATATCGAACTGCGCATGTGCAGAACCGATACGGCGGTTGAAGTGCTGTGGTAACAGACACGAAATGTGCTGTGGTAGGTATGAAAAAGAAGTCGAGTAGTGAGATTGATACAAGAACCGCCCACGAAACTGAAGAACAGAGACACATTAAATTTGTGGTGGAGGAGATGAAATATTTCGCTGAATTTATAAAATGATATAGGTATTTTGTTTTTTCTAAATCTTAAATAAAATATTTATTGCATTTGATTATTTTTTTTTTTATTTCAATAAGGACCGACCAACCAACTCTGCTGCCCAGTTTCAACGACACACATCATCATGTACTAGGACAATAAGGTTATAATCTAAAGAAGCAATGTACTTCTAGTCTGGGTATATCCAACAACACCTTATTAGAGGGGTTATTGGTATATCATGTTTCATGTTACGGAGGTCTCGCATGGTACATCTGTAAATGTAACTGGTACATCTGTAAATATTTTAAATTTATATTAATATTCACGTTCAGAGTTAAACTTATGCGAAAATGACATGTATTTCAAGCAGTTAACATACCAGTGTTTGTTTTTAAGCATTAAGTATTGTCAAATAGTAGAAAACACAATTTGTTGTGTCTCTGCTCCTGCTCAGTGCTCAGTACATTTCAGAAACTCAGCGCGGCAACTGGTGCCACATCACGAATTACTTTGCCACGCCACATGTTTCATGCTACTGTCTGTGCTGACGGACTGATTTGATTTAACCTAGATTTAACTGGATTTAACCTAGGTTTCTTTATTTCCTTTTTCTTCCCTAGGAAATTACTCAAATATATTAACAAAAATATAGTGTTTTGGGAAATATATGGAGTGCTATTCCGGGCAACTACTTATATTAGCAGAAAGATATGTCAGCGAGGTGATTGTAATTTGTGAGTGCTAGACAGAACTACAAGGATGTCCCAGTTGAGCGAAAGGATTTTAAAGTATTTGTCGGAAAATGAGCAGGTTAACACGTTGGTTTTAGCAAAGCTGTTCAATGAAGACCATCAGAAGATAATAGGTGCGTTGAAAAGCATACAGGCCAATGGAGATCTTGTCGTAGCAGACCCCATCAGCGAAAATAATCTTGAGGTAACTGTCGAAGGACAACTTATAGCAGAGCAAGGAAGTCATGAGGCAAATATCTTCAAAGCCGTGCCAGAGAGTGGTATTCCACAAGCAGACTTGTTGAAACTCCCCAATGCCAAGGTTGGCTTTAGTAAAGCTATGTCTGCAGGCTGGGTTTTAGTTGATAAAAGCTGTACCCCACCGCTAATAAAAAGGAAAGTTGCTGATATTACAGATGTTGTTCAAGACCACCTCAAGCAAGTTATCTTAGGGAATTCCTGCAATATTTCCGACAAAGAAAAGCAAGAATACAAGAAGCGAAAACTTGTACAAGCGGTGGTTATTAAAAGTTTCCTGTTAAAAAAGGGACCACAGTTTTCTTTACAACTAACCAAGCTAGAGACAGACTTAACTACTGAAATGCTAATGACTGGCAGTTGGCAAAGCCTTAAGTTTAAAGACTACAATTTTGATGCCTTTGGCGTCCCGCCTACATGCGGCTACCTTCACCCTCTATTAAAAGTCAGGAGTGAGTTCCGCCAGATATTTTTAGAAATGGGGTTCTCCGAGATGCCTACGAACAATTACATCGAGAATTCATTCTGGAACTTCGACGCTTTGTTCCAGCCACAACAGCATCCCGCTCGAGACGCGCATGACACATTCTTCATCTCCGACCCTAGAAGCAGCAGTAAGTTCCCGCAGGATTACTTGGAACGAGTGAAAAAGGTGCATAGTAAAGGCGGATATGGATCGCAGGGGTAAGAAATGACAACTAAATTATCTTGTAGGTTGATAGATAACCCACAAAACATGTTTCAGGTACGGCTATGATTGGAAGATGGAAGAGGCTGAAAAGAACTTGCTGAGGACGCACACGACTGCAGTTAGCGCCAGAATGCTCTACAAGGTGGCACAACAGAAGGAGTTTAAACCCATCAAGCTGTTCAGTATAGACAAAGTGTTTCGCAACGAGACACTGGATGCCACGCATTTAGCCGAGTTCCACCAAGTTGAAGGAGTCATCGCTGACTACAACTTAACATTAGGGGACCTGATAGGAGTGTTCGCGGAGTTCTTCAAAAAATTAGGTAAGTCCCAAGGTATATGTAATTTAATATCTGAGGCATATTTTCTTTTGACAGGTATTACGCAATTAGAGTTCAAACCTGCATACAATCCCTACACCGAGCCAAGCATGGAGATCTTCTGCTTCCATCCCGGGTTGGGAAAATGGATAGAGATTGGTAACTCGGGCGTATTTCGCCCCGAGATGCTTTTACCGATGGGTTTGCCGGAAGAAGTTTGTGTAATAGCTTGGGGTTTGTCACTTGAGCGCCCAACGATGATTAAGTATGGCTTTAATAATATAAGGGACCTTGTGGGGCCCAAGGTGGATTTGGAAATGGTGCAGAGGAGCCCTATCTGCAGGTTAAACAAATAAATGTTGCATTTTTGTAAATAATTATGAATAAAGTTGACATTTTTGGCAGTAAAGTCCTGTTTTGATATCTATGATATAAAAAATTATGACACGTGGATGTGCCTATCAGCACAGCCTCCAGAGCTTGACCCTGTTTAGTAAAGTTTCAAACACGAATTTTAGTGTTCTTATTTAGGTATTTTTCAAGGAAATTACAAAAAGGCTAACGTAGGAATCAATATTTGAATATAAAACACTCACATCGATGAACTCGTTAGATTTGAGGTTTGATATAAGTGATATGATGGCACAAATGAAAAGTTCCACGTAAATAATTACTTTTTTTATTTTAAATTTAGCAGTGTCAAAGATTTATGAGGAATTGTTAGTAGTTCCACAAAATCTGTCAGATTGGAAAATGTTAGAGACTTGTTATCTTTGAAATTATTATCTTGGATTGTTTATGTTAAAAAAAATGATCTAGCAGGCCATTTTGTGTGTTATTTGGTAGAGTTGAACCGTCGTGGCTGGGGTAAGCTGGTAGCTTTCTGCTGGACATGACAGTTTATTCTATTTTATAAGCATTGGTCGTATTTGGACGTTTGCTGATATCAATTAGTGATATGACTGGAATTGCACCCAGTCCATTTAATAAACACACGCATGTGCGTTTATAGCCAGTGTTTATGTTTACACTTGGTGTATTAAATATTTCGAATTTTCAGCCATGAATGTAGACGAAAGAAACAAAAAACTTGTATGAGAATGTGAAATAGGTACAGACCAGTGGCGGCTATTCAGGTGAAGTAGGTGAAGTGCCTCTTCACCAAAAATTCAGCCAATGATCGAAATAAATCTTTCCTTGTGCACCTAGCCGATTTATTTAATCATTCGTTGTAAAATATATTGCCTATTTCGATAATTCTATTGCTATTCCAAAAGTAATATGTCACATATCACACGCGACTGTATCGCTCCGGCACGTTTGTTTCCTTGTGAATCTCGGTTTCTCTGTAGATCTCGGCCGGCTGAAGTGAATACTTTAAGACCTTGCACCATTCGTTGTATATATATCCTCTTTGACTTCTATTTCTCCCGAAATACTTTTGTCGGTTTTTATTTATTGGTAATTAATGTCGTGTTCTTGACTTGCCGGTTTTTCGGATATTTGTCATAGACTTATGGCTTGGGATTGTTAAAGGATCATTTGCCGGTGGTTAATGCTGTTGTTATTTTACTGGTTAGTTTACACATAAGCGTAAGCGGGCTATAAAAGCATTTGTACAAAAATCTTATATCTATGTTAGTGTGTTTGTGTGTATGGGTCTTTTATTATGTTATTTTATTATTATCTGTTATGCCTCTTTTTGGCTATTGTTAATTTTTTAATAGTTTTTCATTTTTTCCATGTATATTGTTCTTTTCTTTTATTGTTTTATTTTATTTTAGTTGTTTGTATTTTTTTTCTGTTTTTATTTTTTCATCATTCTCATTGCTGTTAGTTTAGTTTAGTTTGTGGGTTTGGATGCCTGGTTATGGGGTGTATATAAAATTTATGGAGGGATGTTTTGGAGGGTTTATAAATTTAATAGGGCGGTTTGAATTGTTGTGTTAGTGTGTGCGTTTAATCTGTTTAAAAATGATGGTATAATTTTGTTTTCAATGTAGGTGTCTAGGTCATCCATGCCCGTGTTTTGATGTATAGTTGTGTTTCTAATTCCTGCACTCCGTTTTGTATTGGTGGCTAATCTTAATGCTTTATTTTGCTTTATTTGCATTTGCTTTTTTTTGGCCTTTGTGGCCCAGGGGTACCACATTGGGGCTGCATAAGTTAAAAGGGGTCTAATGTAAGATTTATATATGGTAACAGCGGTTTTTGTGTCAGCTTGTATCATGATGTTTCCCACTTTCTTTTGTCTAAATTTTGTTTTGTTTATCATTTCCCTGATATGCTTTACGAATTTATAATACCTATCAATATTGACGCCTAAGTATTTTAACACGGTTATGTTTGCTATATTTTTGTTGTTTATACATATTTTCACATTCCGCGGATCTTTCTTCCTAGTGAAGACGACTATTTGTGTTTTTGTCTCGTTAATTTTTAAACCCCATTTGTTGTAGAATGCGGCGATTTGGTTGGTATGCTGTTGCATTAGTCTTTGTAATAATGTCTTAGCTAATGTCCTCGTTGTCTTAGCTAATGTGTCGTCTGCGTATAATGCAACAGTAGTCCTATGGTCTGTTGGGGGTGGGATATCGTGGGTGTATAAGTTGAATGAATAGGGTCGGTCCTAGTGATGAGCCTTGTGGTACGCCAGATAGCACTGGGCGGCTTAGGGATACACTCTGTTTGACTGCTACTACGAATTTGCGTAGTAGCATTATAATTACTGTATAATTTTAATTATACGAGTTGGATATTTCGCGATGTGTAGCTTGTATAGCAGTCCAGGGTGCCAGACTTTGTCAAAGGCTTTCTCGAGGTCAAGGGAGACAACCCCTGTGAGTTGACCTCGATTAAGGTTGGTGGTAATATATTCACAGATGCGAAACAGCTGTTGGTCGGTTGAGTGGCCGGGTTGGAATCCGTATTGGAATTCGCTCATGACGTTATTTGTCACTGCAAATTCCAATACGCGGGATTGGATGAGGCTATCAAAAAGCTTGCTTATGGTCGGTAATAGGTTAATTGGGCGATAGCAAGCGGGATCGGTATAGGATTTATTAGGTTTGTGTATCGGGACGACCTTGGCTGTTTTCCAATATATAGGATAATGGGTAAGTCTCATACAGGAATTAAATAGTTTTACAAGGAACATTACTGCAAGGTGGGGTAATTGTTTTATGGCAAAATTAGGAATATTGTGAAGGCCGGGTGCTTTTCTCTTTCTAATTGATTTTATAACTCTATAAAATTCTTGCGGTGTAAAAATTATTGGTTCTTCATTATTATTTATAGTTTTATTATTTAGTTTATTAATATAATGTTGCGTTATATTTTGTGTTCTGTGATCTATCAAATTGGGTGTAAATTGTTTTTCGAAAATTTCAGAAAAGCACTCGGCCTTCTCTGCATCCGTTTGTATATCACCACTGGCTGTGTATAAAGTGGGTATCGGGGGTCTGGCTTTCATGAATAGCCTAGGAAGAAAATATGGATCTTCAGGGTGGGATTCTATTGACCTTTAAGACCTTGCATTCAAGTCTGCACCTATATAGTGCGTTGCCATGGTAACGGTGACGTCACGGCCCATGCTTGTCTACTGTCCGGCTTCGATGAAGATATCGATCGGATTTAGTCTATTCTCTTCACTTGCAGTCATTGCACTTGTTCTCGCACTTTGCGCTGTTTGTGTTTACATATTGTGGCAGGTGGTCTGGAGATTCGGCATTTATATATTGTGTGACACGTGTTTATTGAATATTCAATGACTGTTGACAAGTAGTAATAATAGTATTTAGCTTTAGCATAGTATAATAATTAAATAATTGTTTGTTAAGCGTGTTTTGTGTTAGTGTGCTGACAACGTGAAAGTCTGAAAGTGACAATTGAAAATTTGCATAAAAACAATAAACTTAAGAACTAAAATACCTATAGATAAACAAAAAACAATAACAATGAATCCAATTAGCGATATTGTTTGTATTTTATTGGAAACTCCATTCAATCGTTGGAATGATTATCGAAATTCGAAATCAAAATACCGAAAATTATCCTTCCGCAATGATATGATATTCTTTTTAAAAAGAATATCATATCATTTATACATGGATTTTTCATTGAAATTCTGAACCGCCAGGAGAACGCGTGACCTTGAAAATGTTAAAAATTTTTGCCTGCGGCGCTATCAGGGGGGCTTTGCCCCCCAGGTTATTCTCAGCTCTTCACCTACTTTTTTGGCCACGAGCCGCCACTGGTACAGACTATATGCTGACAAGACATATAAAGTTTCAAAGGAACATATAAAGACATGGTCTTTCCCTGAAAATATTTCCAGGAAGTTCTATTTTTTTATTGGTTTTATATTTACTCTAAATAGTTAGGTACCTAATATAAAAAAAATCAGTTTATTTTTGTTATAAACAATATTATTGACCATCATTAATCATTAGTGTATATTAAGTAATTTATTTTAAATAAATTATACGTAAATATTTATAATAGCAAATTATGGATTTATTTATTATTACATTTACTATTTATTATCTTATAAATTATGAATAAAATTAAGTATTTACAGCTGTCATTGTTCCGCGACATAAAACAGTTACAACAATAGAGTAAATATGTACAGTAGCTTCATTATCAACTAGCCAATTACAATTCGTACTTAGAATTAGTCGTAAAAGCTTGACATGTGACTTAATAACATGATCATTCAATTCACAACCTTTAAATTAACGTTTCCACTTACAGCTTACACTTAGAATTAGTACCTACCTTGTAAAGTCCAAGTGTGCAACACTATATTCTAATCAACGTTCTAACACTAAGCT
>CAXKVY010011005.1:0-19246 GCA_964058915.1 Tetropium fuscum | reverse complement strand
ATAACCGCATTTAGCCAAAAGCATGGTCCATAGATTAATATATTATGTACGGAGCACGGTCCTTATGTACGACCATGATCCTAACCTACCTACGTATTAATTTCTTAGGTATAGGCATAGAAAAATGAGTTTTCTGTGAGTATAGGCCACGGTACACCGCCGTGGTATAGGCATAGGCAAGGCAATGATTTATGAATGGATAAATATCTGGCATAGGCAAAGTTTAAAGAATTCTGTAAACTTTGGTATAGGTGTGCAGTAGGCAGAGGCCAAGATCGATTAAATTAGATCTAATTTAAAATAAATTAAAAAAATACATCTTTATTAATAAAGATACATGTATTTTATGACATAGTTATAAACACATTTTCCGGCGCCCATGTTGGTAGGCATATATTCGATATGCGGTTATTTTCTGGTAAAAATAAAACATATGTATAATCGCAGGTTATATCTCGAGTTGGGCGAGTTGGAATCGAATTTATTTTCTCCGATTTCGTACATCATGCCTTTTGGGGGAGTGAAATGTATCTTATGACAACAAACAAAAGCGGCTACTGGCCGGCTGAATGATTTCCGGTCATTGGGAAAATTACATTTTCAACTTTTTTTACACTTGCACAAAACTTTTATGTTTTCCCTGATATTATAATGATTGCCCCAAAATTATATGGATTTTCTCACACAAACTTACATTCTTTTCGGCATGAAAATGGGGACAATTTTTTTTATTGCATGCGATATGAAAAAAGCAGCAAAGCAAAGAGGGCAAGCATTTCAATATCGGAGAAAAAAAAATGAGCGGGAAGTGTCCAGCTGGCTAGTAACCAATTTTCTTTGTTGATGTTGTCGCAAGGTACACTTCCACTCCTCCAAAACGCAAGCTGTATGAAATCGGAGAAAATAAACTGCTATCATCTCCCCCCGGTCCAAGTAGGTATCGATCTAAAAATGGTAAAACTCCCTCATTGGACAGCAATGTGGATATTAAAAAAAACTAAAAAAACATGCATTAAAGGGAAACCGAACTAAAAAGGAAAAACACTGTTCAACTATTAAGATATTGTAAGAAAGCGTGGGGTGCATCATGCACCCTACGCTTTTTTACAAAATCTTAAGAGCTAAACATTATTTTTTACTTTTTAGTTCGGTTTCCTTTTAAAGCGTGTCTTTTTATATTATTATAAAATTTTAATTTAAATTTTATGTTGTATATAATTTCGAGTGTTGTATCTAAATAAGAATCTGCATGTTTCAAGAGCAAGATTAAACAAATAGCTACTATAACTGGGATCAGTAAATTCTATATTGTGGCGAATGCGCCAACAATAAAAACAAATAAATTAACAGATAATATTAATGCCAGTCCAAGAAATTGCTAGTCTTCTACATTGTAGAAATAATATTGTTAATTTCCTTACTTTACTTTTTAGGATGTCATATTTGGACTGTCTCGGATATCGTGAGACAGATAATATAATTTGAGTGAAATTTTTGCAGACGATTTGGAGATTTGGGTATAGGCTAGGGGTATAGGATTTGGCTACAATTCGTATGGATTCATATCACCTTTCTACGAGAATTTTTCTAAATTTGTTTTTATATGTTACGCAATTTAAGGTATAGGTAGTATAGGTACCTGAATAAACAGATGCCATTTTGTTAAAACTAAGATCTACACGGACTATTCCGTTTTAAATTAAACATATTTCTAATAAACATATTTTTTTGCAATATAAAATCCTATAAATGTGTAGACTACCTACTACTGCATCTCATACAGATATTTCCGTCATTTAGTACAGATTCAATGCAACCGTAATAATATAGTTTGAAAATTTCTAAACTGAGGCTATAATACTCCAGATGACAGTTTTTTGTAGCAAACTTTAAAAAAATTCCATTTATATAATTATAATGAAAGGTGATTATCAAGGTGTATTCCCAAAAATTTGACAGCATCACTTAGCAGTAAACTTCCTGTTGATGATTTAATTATTAAACTGTGGTCATCTCGTGTACCGTGTAGATGAAAATTTTATGAAACTTGTCTTTGATAAGTCCAGTACTAGCAATATCCTGTTTTGACACCACCAGTTTTACCACCACCTATGTATAAATAATTCACGTTCATCCTTTGAATTAATTAAATGTTATCAAGTCTTGTGTGAAGGTCATTTATAAATAATATAAAAAGAGTTGGGGTCAAAACCCTACCTTGTGGTACCCCGGTGTCGACAGTAATCTTTTTGGATAGATAAACGTCATCCAAAATAAACCACACAATAGCGGTAGGCCACAAATATATTTCTCAAGTTTATTGAGTAAATGATAATTGAGTATGAATAATGACAGCAAACACTTTTTTAAAGTGTCACTGAATATAATGAAGTGTTAATATTTTAAATTCTAGTATAAATGATCAATAAAACAAATCGTACATCACTCTGAAGATCCTCAATGAAGGTGAAAGAAGTTGTATTGTAGAAGTGTTATTCAATTAATGTTTAATGACTAGTAATTTTTGTAAAAAGTTTTGAATCTTTTATTGTATAACTTTTTAAGAATTGAGGAATCATCCACCGTCAGCGAACTGTATATAAGTCATGGTACGATATGAATAATATGATTATAGCAACATATATTACATATATTACTTAAATATGCCTTGTCAACTGAATATAAACCACAAAGCGACTTAGTAGAGCATGTTATAAAAAAAGAGAAAGCAATAATTCTAACGTCTGGTCATATTTTAATAGGTGTCTTCATTATTATAGGTATATAGTGAAGAAAACTAATTGATACACTTGTCCTTAATCAATTTAATTTTTAAATGCAGGAGCACGTTTACCTATAGGTACCTATATAATATATATTATATTATATTCCACTTTTTAGAGATTATCTGAACAATCTATTACTCTAACCTACTAAGTACCTATTCCTTTTATTAATGTAATGTTTTATCTTATTTGTAGAATAATTTGTAATTGTAGAATTTGTAAAATACCTACGAAGTACGATCTTAGTTTTACTCTGTTTACTCTGTGGTGTAAATTTGCCGCCCTAGTAGCAATGTATAATCCCATATGGACGTCGCATATATCTCTTATGTGAAAGGTTGTTGGGATTTGTCTGAGCGCCTGCACATCATTTTTTTGGAACAATGAACAATAAAAATTCCAGTATACAGGGAATTTAAAACAAAAACCGTTGCACGTCATCAGTGACAAAAGGAGACCCGATATCGCTAGAATTTGAATAAGGCGAGTCAGTACAGTTGGTAACATCGTCCGAAAATTTGTGAGGTTGCCACGGCTTCTTCGACACTTGACGGTAATACCCAACGACTATAGACATAATCATTGGGTAATACCTACCTACATTTTGTATATTTACGCTTTACGCTACGATTTGTAAATTTGAATTTATTTAGGTTAACTATAAATAAATAAAAAGCTACATAAGACCTGACAATCAATGAATTAGTTTCAGGCACTACCTATTATTATAGTGATAATTATAATATAAGTTTTTTGTCCCAAAATTTTCTTAAAAGCCTGTGCTGTTTTTTTGAAATGAAAATATGCATTTTTATTATAAAAATCACATTGTTTAACTAAATTTAGTAATCATCACAATCATATCTTAAGAAAATGGGTCATAAATAAGTAATTTATTTAATTTTTCAAAAATTTGTTCCCTCCACCATAACCTCAAAATACAAATGAAATTTCTTTAACACTTACTACAGTCTGACAGACTTGGCAAAAACGTTCGCTGGTCAGTTCTCATATATTTTCTTATCACATGTATGTAGGTATATTACCCATTTTACCCTAAGAGTATGTGTAAAATGGCGTTCATTAACTAATTTTAAAATGAGTTGGGGTAAATTACATAACAATATAAAAACATAACATAAAATATTTCCTAAAATATTTAGTAATATGTAATAATGTTTAAAATAATTAGTTATTATAATTAAAACATTAATTAAACCTATACGAGTAATATATCATCTCTTTATAAACAAAAACAGTATGGTAAAACGGGATACTTATTTACAATGTCATGTTGTACCCTAATATAAGCCGGTCATTAAGACTGTAAAATATAATACTTATACAGACAGCGCAAGACATTTTTGGTCATAGGGGAATTGACAGATTCCAATGGATAAAAAATAAATGTAATGCGCAAGTGCGACTCTATCGCCGCTCTCGTTTACTCGTAAACTCTCCCGCTGCCCGCCAAGAGCAGCCAGCAAAGTGTTATTTGGGGGTTGAAAGGTAATGTCAGCTGCATTATAATAATTCTTTAAAATGTCTTTCGAGACAGCCGTTCAAATTGCAAAGTGGTATTGCCAAGATACCAAGGACAATCGGTTCAAGTTTCATTTAATCAAGCGTTTGCCAGTCGGTAATAATGACAAGAGGAGGTGCAACAAGATATTAATAAATAGTGGTTGTTAATGTTGTTATTTCATTCTGGTTTCCTGTTTATCTGTTTTGGTTTATGTTTTTTAATTCTATAGAATTAATTTAAGGCTAGGTGTTTCAGATCCTTAAAAATGTATAATTTAATATGGCACATGCAGTTATTAAAATTTTAATAAATTTCATACATTATTTAAACAAAATTTTAAGAGATATTTTTTTACTTCAAAGACAGTGGTTTACGAAAACCTTCATATCTTGTAAAATACTAGGTTGAAAAAAACAAATCGAAAACGGAAATGAAGCCCATGAAATAGGCTACAAAAGGAAAGAACTTCCATAATTTTTGTTCTGGTTCATCCGCTGTATCTCATAAAATAAACAAACTGGAGACGTAGGTACTTAGCATATATATTATTTTGCTAGAACGATAGACTAGACCTAATATACAATAAAAATTCATAGTTCTATGCCATTGGGTTCGAAATTCATGGTAGCTTAAATTTTATACATATACAGTATACATACAGTGTCCGCCATAAAGTTGGAACCACATATGATATTTTTTTAAAGATTAGAGTTTAATAAAAACTTTTGCTGACAGTCACTTCTGCTTCCAAAATAAATTTATATGCACCAATTCAAAGTTGACAGCTAACATCTGGCAACTGTCAAATTTGTGATTTTCCAAAAAAATCTTTAATAATCACATTTTACGCCAATATGCCAATTGTGAGCTAAACATTTTGATATCCAAAAACTTAAATGTATTCGAGATTTTATATTCGCGCCCGTAACTAACTGATCTGAGAACGTTAAAAACGGTCCAAAGCAGTATAAAGTCTGCCATTGTAATGTATACTGTGCTAATAATATTCGTAGGTATCGTTGGTTTTGAAAATTGAAATTATTAATCGAAAATAAAACACTTCTAGATTATTTTCCAATTTCCAAAAAAAAAACTCATTATAAGATAGCCAAATTGTACAAATTAAAACCATTTTTATACTAACAAAATAGAGTTTAATAAAAAACAATTGAAAAACAATAGGTGGTTTTTTGTAAATTGGAAAATAATCCAGACATTACCTTTTTTCGATTAAGAATATTAATAATTTTCAAAACTAGCGACACCTACGAATATTATTAGCACAGTATGTATTCCAATGACAATTTATACTGCTTTGAAGCGTTTTAAATGTTTTCAGATTAGTTACGGCTGGAGTGAATCAAAAACTTCATCAATATAAAAAAAATGATATCAAAATGTTTCGCTCAAAATCGGCATGTAGGCGTAAAATTAAGAACTCAATTTCTTTTTTGGGAAATCACAAATTTGACAGTTGCCAGATGTTAGCTGTCAACTTTGACCTAGTGCATTTAAAGTTATTTGGGAAGCAGAAGTGATTGTCACCAAAAGATTCTATCAAACGCTAATATTAAAATAAATCTCATATGGTTCCAACTTTATGGCGGACACTGTAGGTATATATATATATATATATATATATATATATATATATATATATATATATATATATATATATATATATATATATATATATATATATATATATATATATATATATATATATATATATATATATATATATATATATATATATATATATATATATATATATATATATATATATATATATATATATATATATATATATATATATATATATATATATATAATAACTGTTTTAATTAATTATTAAGGTTACTAGACTGTTCGATTAGTATCATAGGGAAGAACAGCCAAGAAACCCTACGAACTTTAAAGGCTATTTTATATTTCATTATTATTCTAATTTTGGTTGTTAATATTATGTAGATGTATATTTATAGTAAGTAGGTATGTATGTACGTATATAAGTTTATATATAGAGAGAATGTTTTTTGTTGATTTATTTAATACTTTTATATTAACAGATTGTAGATTGTAGAAAGATGTTCTGTATCTTTCTTGTTATTACATGCATTAGGATTTTTTTGAATATAAATTGATTCCATAATTAGGCGTGTTTTATAATTTTGTTCTTTATTAATAACTTTAGTATTTTCGTAGTTAAATTGATGACCTGTTTCATTAGAATGTTTTTTTAGAGCTGTAATATTAGCTGAATATTTGTGACCTTTTAAACGTTCTTCAAGGAGTTGCATTGTTTGACCAATGTAGACTTCATCACATTGTTTACATGGAATTTCGTATATACAGTGTGTAGTTTTTTCTAGTGGATTTTTGTCTTTTAATGTTGTGTAAAGGAATTTTAAGTTGTTTGTAGTTTTGTGTGCTTTAATGACAAAACATCTAAATTAAATTATTACTTACGTTTTGTAATGATGAAAACGTAAATGGAATAAGAATAAGTATCACATTTGAATTAATATGAAGTAGTAACCTGATAACGTCGAAACAAAACGAAATCTGTCAACAGTTTCAATGGGATATCAGAAACGATGCCTTGCTATTAGGCTTTGGTTATGTGTCAATTGTTCTCGGCTTTCCTATGATCGAAGACACTGCGTTGTCAGTACAACATTTACATGATGGCAGATAGTTGATGAAATCTATTTGATTCTAGACTGTTCCTAACTGAAAATAGTTCTGAAATCAATAATCACAATGAATCAATATTTTTCTAAATCAATAGTCCTAATCAGTAATAAAAGTTCTTCAAATTAAAAATTACGACAGAATCCAAATTTACAGGCAAGAGCACAATAAATATTATAGCGACGTTTCGAAAATGGTGTAAATCTTTCAATTAAGATAGAACGTTAATAAGAAAAGTTTCTATTTGATTTGATTTTATATTCTATTGCCACTAATATTGTCTACCATTTATTTTTATTTTTAACGAATGGACAACATTAAATATCAAGTTAATTTAATTTATTAATATTGATAAGTCGATTAAGTCGTAGATCAGAGGTCGTAGGTATTAATTGATAATGAAGTTAACAGTAACTGTCATCGTGACTGAATCGATACAGTTTTATGAGAACATTTTTAAAACTTAATTTTACATAGTAAAACGTACTAAGCACGTCGCTGCTCAAACATGTAGGCACAGATGAGGGAAGCTCCTTCTTCTGTGATGCAGGTAATTCTAAACATTGTATAGCCTGTCATCATTCATAACTGTGCATAACTGTGTCAGAGGAATAGTGATTAGGGCCAAATAAAACTTATTAGTTTTGAAAATGCAAGTATAACCTACTTCTATGGTGTTGTTTAGGTAGGTATCTATAGTTTAACAGCTATTATTAACTGCCAATTGTCGTGTTTATTTTTACCTTTTGTTCTGCGCTTTTATTACCACTTAGCTCGCAGCTATGAAAATTAATGATTCTAGATTGAATATATTGGACTTTAAATATAATTTTAACCTTAATTAAATAGACATCAAAATGTATTATACGAAAAATTATTATACCTAGCTATATTACTGCCGAAGAATAACGGTTCTTGATGGCTGATAATGTTGCTTATGATCATTTATTTAAAAAATATTCAGCCGTCCGAAAGTAATTTTTAGTTGAAATCATTAAACATTAATATTATTAGTCATTAAACATTAATAGTTTACTTATTTTATGTTGTACCAGCATATTCATTATACGTTTTAATCACACTGACCTTGAATTCCGAAAAAAAAAAAATTCAAAAAAATCTGTGCGGCGCTATTACCCCTACTCCACTTCAAAAGACCATAATTCGTCCCCCTTTACATAAAGCTAAATCCGCCCCTGACCTAGATTTATAGTTAGTGCATGCTAATGCACTAACTATAAATGCTAGTGCATGTTAATACACTAGTGTATGCCTTGTGGAAAGAAATCTGGGATTTGTTCATTCATTACATAGAGAAATAAGCAAATTGATGAATAATAAGGAAGACACACTTACCAGTAAAGTTGTATATCTGGACATATATATACGGAAACTTATAACGTACAACTTCTAAGTGGTTCGTTTCCGTATATATGTTCAGATATACAACTGGTAAGTGTGTCTTCCTTATTATTCATCTATTTCTCTATGTAATTAATTGTTACAAACCCAAGATATCTTTTCACAATATATATATATATATATATATATATATATATATATATATATATATATATATATATATATATATATATATATATATATATATATATATATATATATATATATATATATATATATATATATATATATATATATATATATATATATATATATATATATATATATATATATATATATATATATATATATATATATATATATATATATATATATATATATATATATATATATATATATATATATATATATATATATATATATATATATATATATATATGTATATATGTATATATGTGTATGTGCTATATGCAGCTTGTTAAAAAGGTAAACTATACAAATGCCGAAATAGCAGATATGCATTTTCTATATGGAAATGTATTAGAAGCTCTAGTAAACAGTTTTCGCTCAGTTGTCGATTGCGGACGTACTTCTGTGTAGGTAACATGAGAATATGGCGACCACAATGTGCAGTAAAATGTTTTTTCGCGCCGTAGGGGAGTTTCATTACTCACTGTTACTTATACTGTGTTCATACTTCGTACTGGTTCGTATTGGTTGTGATACGAATATGCTACTGGGATCGACATTTCACCGGGATTCCGAGAATCAGGATTTCGGGATTTGAAAACCTACTCGTCGTTTTCTCTAGATTTTTAACTTTACGAAGTAATATTTTGTTTCGTAGTATTGACATGTTTATGAATGGAAATGTAATCTAGTAAAACAAGAAAGCTATATGAGCGATACTAGGTAAATGCATCTGAGCGATACTAGGTAAATGATAATGAATGTAGGACTTTGTAGATACAGTACCTGCATACATGTATGTTTTATTTACCATGCTTCGCGTAGCCGGTGTAAAAAGTAACGATATACGGTGCCGTACAGGAGATTAAATTTTTTACAAGTAAATTAAACATATATAGGTAACAACTAGACGTAACTAGAAAAAACGCGGAAATGAGAGCTTAACACTACTATTTCATTAAATAAATAAAAATGAAACTGATTTGCCACTCAAATAACTTGATAGAACTCTAACAACTAGGGGGGACAATAGGCGTGTGGTGGAAGCGATGATTTCAAGTGTTGTGTTTATCATTATATTTTAGGTCCTACTATCCTACTATCCATTAAGGGATAGTATTAGTAGTATATAATTTAAATTGAAAACTGTTTTCCAGTTTTTATTTTCTGTACTTTCTTCTTATAAATAATAAAACATTTAGAAAAATGTTTTTCAGTTTCTCTTACCTGTACTTTTTTAAAAAATATTTAAAACATAATAAAATTAATAAAACAAAACAAACATTTCCTTTTGTAGTTTGGAGGGTTAAATTTGGCAAAAATGTCTGTCAGTCAAGGTTATATAGGGTTTTTTAGTGCCTTGTAAGTCATAAGCTGGCTGGGCAGACGCTTTTTTTAAAGTTAACTATTTCAAATGTTGATCCATTTTTCGACACTTTTTATAATTTTTTAAATCTATTTTTCGCCACAACTGAGAACTGAGAGATTTTATGCGTGTAGTAAACACATTACTAGTGCGGTAAGGCATGACTTACTGCGTTCAATATTGTGAAGAAAACCATAGTTATCGCACGGTTGCAGATAATAGTTATTTATACGACTAGTGCCATTACTTTACAGACGATAGGCGAGTACATACAGGGTGTAAACTTAAACTTTTACGCACATTAAGTGGAAAATAGAAATATATGTAATTAGCGTGTAAAGTGATATTTTTTTCACGAATCAAAACTGTCGATTGGGTAGTCAATATAGTATCTAAGATAGATTTTGTCTCGGTTTTATTTTAAATATCGTGCCCAATTGAGCTCCCGTGCTTCAGGCAGCGGCCTAGTTGACCTAACAGTTAAATCGGCTCTATAACAGATGTATATATCTGTATTAAATAATTTTTGATTTTTTCGGTAGCAAAAAAATAACTATATTTTGAAAGCTTTTAATATCTAAGTAGGTAAAAAACAATTTAAAAAAAGTACAACTGAACGTAAAATATCGAAAACATATTTCAACTAATGTAAAATAGTTTCGAACTGAAACTTATAAAGTCAAGCTACAAGTCACAATCAGATAAAATTTTTAGTCTAAGCAAAATACCATTATCACATAACAGTAGTCTCTGGCCGGACACTTGACTCATGACCGTTGAACAGTGGTAGTAGGTGCCATTTATTCCAATACTGAATCCTGTGTGTATATATGATTTTGTTAGCAATATTTAAAAAAATCCTCCTTGTTCTTAGCGAGCACCTGCAATTTGCACTTTTTTTTATACAGGGTAGCAGTCGGCGAGCGAGAGACGACAAAACATTAAAATGTCACGCACGTTATATCCTTGTTACGACTATGCCGCGCCAATATTCTTAGCTAGAGATGTGACCTCGATAAAAGGGGGCCGAGCGGTACCATCGGTCTTTACCCCTAATATCTATGTAGGCCAAGAGCGCCTCGTAAGGGGTAGGCCACGCGTTTCGCGTATCCCTCCGCACAAATCTCATCAGTGTCACCTGAAGTTGCGCAGGCTCCCCTGGTCATGGCTGAATTGGCTCATGGCCCCCACCGGCAGAGCTTTGCTTCTGGCTCTCTTGACTCTTCGCCGATATGTATTACCACCTGGGGTGTCAGACCTGAGGTGTAGACCGTTTTCCAGAGGTGGTAGTGCTAACTTGATATCAAGTTAGCACACTCATCGATTTATGGAAAAATAATTTCGCGACAAAAATGTTTTTTGCACGACAAAATCACGACAAAAAAGTGACAAATTATGCACCAGACATTTGTCCGATCATAGGAAGACCGTTTTCCAGAGGTGGTAGTGCTAACTTAATATCAAGTTAGCACTACCATTGGTTTTTAAAAAAAAAATAATATCGCGACAAATTTTTTTTTTGCACGACAAAATCACGAAAAAAAAGCGACAAATTAATCACATTATGCCACCTTTCATCTCGCATGTGGTAGTGCTAACTTTATAGAGGTGTAGCCGGTCGTCGTTGTACTCGTTGTAGGCCGCTTCCAGTTATCGTTCGCTCAGGTCCCCAGTCGCAGTGTTTCCGTTTTAGTACATTTGTACTATTTCTACTACTTTTTCGATAGCAAAGTACAAAAGTACATTTTACCATCAATAGACCTAATTCTAGTACATTTTAAAATAAAACCAGGGTCATACAAATCGG
The DNA here is from genome assembly GCA_964058915.1 of Tetropium fuscum. Taxonomy (NCBI): domain Eukaryota; kingdom Metazoa; phylum Arthropoda; class Insecta; order Coleoptera; family Cerambycidae; genus Tetropium; species Tetropium fuscum. The sequence continues at coordinate 7,517 of CAXKVY010011005.1, read as the reverse complement.
TCAATGATTTGGATGATATTAGGTAATCGGTCGTAGATATTAGAAAAATATTTGTTTCCTGTTTGATTTTTGTGATAAAAAATATATTGTATATAATATATTTTAAAAAATAATAGATTTTTTGGTTTTTTTTGTTTTTATATTTATATTTTTTGTTTCGTGTATATTTTATGATAAAAAATTAAAAATACTTTTGCAAAATATAATTGTATAATTTCATCAATGCAAAAAAACGGGTATATTTTATGAAAAACGGAAATATTTCACTTATCGTAAATTTTAGTACAATCTAGTACATATTTTGCTTCTGCTCAGTACATTTCAGAAACTCAGCGCGGCAACACTGCCCAGTCGCTGGTCGTAGCTGTCCGTAACTAACCGCCCAGTCCCCCTTGGCCCATCTGCCCCTGCTGGTTATAACCTTCTAGCTGAAGTAGTAAAACCTTCACCTCCAAATAATTTAATTAAGATTTAACAAAAAAAGTGAAATTTAATAAGTATAAAATTATAAATTTAGCAGTAATTCTCGTAAATTTGTATTTTGTGTAGGCACTAGAAAGCAGTGTCATTATACCATTATAGGTACATTAATTTAAAATAGTATTTTAATAACCTGAATGATGTTAATATGCCCAAAATTAATTACTTTCAAGTTAGATAAGTATAACGGTGTGTATCATATATTAATTAATGTATTAATTACTACAATTTTTATTTGCCTCGACGTCTTGGTCGATAGTAATTGGTAATTTAACCATAAATATAGGAGACACTCTTGGTGGCCTCATTATTATCATAGTATATATATATATATATATATATATATATATATATATATATATATATATATATATATATTAATACATATATATATATATATATATATATATATATATATATATATATATATATATATATATATATATATATATATATATATATATATATATATATAGCTGGCTCAACTTATCATCTTATAGAGCTCAATGAAACTTGGAGACGTCTAGTGGGTTTCTCAAGATATTTCAGGATTAATACATTTTTGTGGACGCAATAATGTTAACGATTTCGCTGAAAATATATATTTTTAGGTCACCACTTATCCGGTAGTAGATATACATTATTATACGTATTCATGTATACATTGTACAATCTTGGTATGTTATTGCGTCCGTAATTTGGCAACATTGCAGTCTATTTTTAGATTCGGTTCTTAGAATCCGTCTAGCATGTGGATTTTTAAAGAAGTAGTTTTATTTAGCCGAGTGGTACTGTTGCGTCCAGTTTGTCGTGCACGTGGTTCTTGTTCAGTTCTTACAGTTAGAAGATATTCTTGCGTCCAGCGTGTTTCGATATGAGCCGCAGTAGCAGATTAATTAGTGTGCGATATGCAGGCTCGCAGAGGTAGGTTGATGACTGATGTACTAAAATTACTATAAGTATAGTAATAACCAATATTTAAATTATCAATTAATGTGCAAAACTTACCGGACATCTAAGAAAATTGCTATTTTCAACAAGCTGTAAACATATTATATTTTTTTTATCAATCTTAAATATGAGACCAACATCGTAAAAAAGATCATTCATGAATTCTTTGTCATCGGCGTCAAATAATTATTTATTGTTTTTTCTTGTACAGAGTGTGAGTTATGTGTTTTTATGAGTGAGAATCTTCTTGCTAAAAATCAATTCTTTAGCCAAAATGTAACACATCTGCGAGGGACCCCAGAGAGATTTTTCTCTCGTTACCTTCATTCTCATTAGGTTGGGTTAAGGCTCATACCTCGGGACGTTTTTAATTTTTGTCCGATATACTCGTACCTAGCTGGTAGGTATTGCGTTGCCATGGAATTATAGTAATTTTGTATGAATTTTCTTATTTCTAAAAAAAATTTTGCAATGAAACTGCAATGCATTTGCAATAACAGATTATGATCAAAATACAATAGCGGATTGTCAAAAATTACGTAAAAAACGGCTAACAACAGTGACGTATTAAAGGAGGTTTACGGAATTATAAAAAAAATTAACCGACGGAATATTCTAAAAATTTAACTAAGGTGTAATTTGTTTTGGGTTAATAGTTAGCTATGTTATGAAATATAGCCATTTTTTTTAAATCGTTATTTCTTCTAAAAATCCCTTTCCAAATCAAACATAAATATTAGTAATGTAATGAACGCTGCCAATACCAGTGACATATAAAAAGGGATTTATGGAATTCAAAAAACGAAAATACGTCAACTTAAATATTTCTGCAAAACTATGTAAAAGTATTGAAGAAAATAAAATAAAATTATTGAATATATTCTTAGTCTGCTATGTACTCAGGAAGAGTTATATTACAATATTGGATAAAAAAGTGAAGTTTACGGCTTGTTAAAAATAGCGGTGTATTAGGTGCCTCGGAAGTTCTGGACGTTAGGTAGTTTATTTTATTATTGTGTAATGAAATATTTTTTTCTATATTTCTGTAGATGAATCATCTATTTCGTGTTCAAGAAAAGTGAATTCAGACATTCTTGAGCAATTTTCTCCTGAAACTGGTTACTCTAGGTAACCAGTTGGACATAGAGACTTTCGAAAATCGGAAAAACTATTCGGAAGTTCCAGAGTAATGTAAGGATTTTACATTAATTTATTGTTAGTGTTGCGCATGGGCCAAACAAAGTACACCATATAATTCAATTGTTTCTGAGTTATTGAGTTTGAGATTTTGTTTTTCACTTTGACAGGTTGTAAAACTGTTTCGTTCTAACACAAACCATTTGAGCTCTACAACCTATCAAAATGGCTAAAATGTCCGCCTTAAACCGTCGATAACCCAAAACATAGTAAGATAAGTAAAATATAGAAGTAACTATATTTTCAGCTAAATCATGTACTTTTCTTACGGTGACTGGAAAGCATAAATTATGAGCTCAACATTTTAATCTTCCTGTTATACTATTTTTAGTTTCTAATGTTTCAACTTCTTTTACATAAAACTAGATTCCATGTAAATTTTGAAATCACAGTTGTATAAATAAATTCCTCTGTGACAAATATATTGTTGTTTTATTATTTTTCCTAATATTGATGCAATCATTCTTTTTTTGACAAAACCCAGCCAATAAAAAAAGAGCTACTTCAGACTAATAAAAAAATCATAAAATAAATTAATATTCTGCTTGTAATAAAAAACTAGGGAAACTAAACACAAGAGAAACTAAAAAAATACAACAAATAATTAGTGTTTGTATTCTGATTACTATTTACTAGTATGAACGAAGGCTTCGTGTTGAAATTATTTTTAATTTGAAGAAAACCTTTTATTTTATTAAATTATATATTATATTATATTATATATTATATTAAATTATATATATTATATAAAAATTTAACAACTTTGTCATCAAAAACTTCTTTATATCTCCAAAATAGGGAAGATAGTAGGGGTAGGAAATCTCAGAGGGACACCCTGTACAAATTACTAGCTAAACTTCAACTTGGTTGGTGGCTAAACCTTCCCGTCTGTCAAATTCGTGATAATTTTGAAATTAATTTCTCATGGGAATGTTCAACAAACAATCGGGTTTGAATTGTTCAAATTTGAATTGAACTATTTTGAAATATCGGCCTAAATTGCGTCAGTCAGAACCTTATTTTGATGTTATATACATTTTAGATAAGTTAAATAAATGTTTAATTCACATTTATTTTGCGTCTGAGCCTTTGCGAAAACAAAGACTTGTGTTATTTTATTCCATTTATGGAAAACGACTGTACAAGTCTTATACAAAAAATAAGTTAAAGTATATTATTATATATGGACTACTATTTCTAATTTATCTGGAATTCCACCTGATATAAGCGAATTGAAGATCGGAAGATCGTAGCATACTCGCCACTGTACTTTTTCAGCGGACTTTACTGTTGGCTTTCCCGTCTTTTTCCTAGCCATGCAGCGAGCCTGAAACAGAAAAAGGGAAAACCGAGTCTAACGAGCCCCAAAAAATATGATAGCAAATCTGTAGTTACTTACCTCAATATTCTTTATCACCAAAAGAAAGCCGTTATGACGATCCACGATCACTACTATTTGAAAATGTTTAAATTTTATAAAATTTTCTGTAAACGCCAATAAGGCAATTACAATTCACAATTTTATTTTAACAGACAAAATATATAGATATTATTGCGTCCTGAAATTTGGCAACAATGCGTGGATGTAACAACATATGGTGTGAGCAATATACGGAGTTGACAAGGTCTCTTTTTGTAAGGACGCAAAAATGTCACAAAATGAATGGAAATTCGTATATCTTAAAATTATGAATTTCTACAATCCATATATAGAGCCCCGATGAGGAAATTGATATTTTAACCAATATTCATCACAACGGCAAATATCTCTATTCCTTCTAGGGGACGCAATAATACACTATTTTTGTACGGACGCAATAATGGTCGAGGATGTATATATATATATATATATATATATATATATATATATATATATATATATATATATATATATATATATATATATATATATATATATATATATATATATATATATATATATATATATATATATATATATATATATATATATATATATATATATATATATATATATATATATATATATATATATATATATATATATATATATATATATATATATATATATATATATATATATATATATATATATATATATATATATATATATATATATATATATATATATATATATATATATATATATATATATATATATATATATATATATATATATATATATATATATATATATATATATATATATATATATATATATATATATATATATATATATATATATATATATATATATATATATATATATATATATATATATATATATATATATATATATATATATATATATATATATATATATATATATATATATTTATTTATTTCTATTAGTGAGCTGAGTTAGCTGCTTGTCCGCGAAACCGAAAAAATGCGAATTTAATTAAAGGTTTATTCCTAACAACGCAACGCAGCGTAGACTTATGATATAATGATATAAAAGCATCAGTGTTGACAAACGAATGATTAAGAATTAAGGCAAGAAATTACTGCAACTTAGTTTTAACTGAAAAAAATTACTGCAACTTGTACTAACTAATTCTTTTCGGCTTTTCACTAAAGTTATCAGGAGCGGAAGCTATAAGTACGAGTACTTACATGGAAACAGTTACCTAGTTATTTAACTTTTTCATGTTATATTTAGCTTCAAAACTTGTGCTAGCGTGTCTCTGTTTTGATGAAACGCTTATAACCTGTTTTTGTACCTAGGTATCGGTTAAAATTCATTCATTTGTAACACCATCATTTTGTTCCATTAATCTTACCTAAATATTTCCGGAATAAAAATCATAATAATTAACAAGTTATGACAACGTTAAAACTTTCACTCTGTACCTATAAAAGAACAATAATTACATATTTTACCAAATCAATATAATTATTAGAGCAGCCAGTTGAACAAATACATATATATGTATTTTTATATTTTTCAGTTTATTAAACTGATTAGAACTATTTATTTATATATTCAACATTGAAAGAATCGGCCACAGATGTGAGACTAGACAAGTCAAAAGAAACATGGGAAGGTGGAAATCAGTCCACAGAACAGCTGTCATCAAATGTTAGGTATTTGCTCTTTTCGTATTCAAATAGGTAATTATGCAGACGTTCCGAATTTTTTGAAACAGCAGATAGATGTAGAGAGGTAATTTACTTTTTCTTATATATTCTATAGGATATACGGTATTATATATAGTATAAGGATGACACATTATTTTAAAGCGGGATAACAACATCCAATAAATAATCGTATCACTCTATCTTTATAGAGAGCCTGTCCACATAATTTTTGTAGGTTATTCAGATCAGTTTTTTAATTGTTATTAAATCATTTATTTGACGACTGGGACCAGTCACTGACGTAAGGAGGTGAACCGATTTGTCTAACCTCTCCTTCGTCGAAGGTAGACATATTATTTTTTTTTGCTATCATCTTAGACACTCTGAAGCTGTTATACCAATTTTAGTTATATATAAATATTTTTAAATATATGCATATATATATATATATATATATATATATATATATATATATATATATATATATATATATATATATATATATATATATTAGCTTTGAAATTCTTTGCTATTCATATTTGTCTTGTGAAAAGAAATATAAACAAATAGAACAAATATAAATAGTAGACTAGGTTTGTGTATTCTAAGAATTTGAGTTCCGTCAAAAACAAATGTCATAAAACGTCACTGCAAGTGTTGGAGTATTAATATTTTAAATTCAAGTATAAATGATCAATGAAATAAATCGTACACTGCTCTGAAGATCCTCAATAAAGGTGAAAGAACTTGTACAACTTCTAAGTGGTTCGTTTCCTTGTGTATAGTGGTTCGTTTCCGTATGTATGTCCAGATATAGCACTGGTAAGTGTATCTTCCTTCTTAATCGCCTATTTGCTTATTTCTCCATGTAATGAAGTGCTATATATGTATATTGTAAGAAATCGAGGTGATGTCATATGTACTGATAACGGATTTTGGAACGAAATGAAATAAAGAAACAAGGAGCATTCATTCACCGAAGTGGCCCATTGCCGGTTCAGATACGCAATACCGCAATACTGTTTTTAATCTATAATAATTAGCTTGGTTATTTTTTTTAAATATTTTGTGGTTTACGTCTTAGCTTAGAATATATTTTTTCGCAAAACAAATATGAATAACAAAGAAGTTAAAAGCTAATAAATATATTCCACGGAGAAAAAAAATAATGTCATAAAATGTCACTGAAAGTGTTGTAGTATTAATATTTTAAATTCAAATATAAATTATCTATAAAAGGCGGCAAAATCTGTAATATTTAGTATATTACAGATTTAATGTAATGTACAATTAATGAAGATGCACTTGTTGATCTTAACTAAAACTAAAATGTTTTGAATTTTTAAATGATTGATTCCATTACCATCACCATCATAAGATGGTGACTTTATTCCGCTTCCTGTTTTTTGCAGATGGTGCATTTATAGAATCATTGCAATTATAACATTTTTTATTTAAACAAAAAACAAAACAGGATATGAAATTGACGGAACATTTGAAAACAGGTACAGATATACGATGAATACGATAAAAATCGAATTTTCCTACGAGATAGATAGGTTCATTCTGGTTGTTCAATCTTAGTAGGCTGTAAATTAGATTTCTAAGAAATAAAGTCACTTATTTTCTTACTTTAATACTCGTATGTAGATTATAAGTTACTCGATTGTATCAAGCCACAGATAAATAATTCAGCAACGCATTAAGATATGCAAATGTGCGTATTGTGACTACAATCACGCAAGCAATATTGTAAGGTACACATTTGTAAGAACATCGTCTGCATTCTGCATCGTGGTTGTTGATTAGTGTATAGTTTGATGTTGATA
>CAXKVY010011004.1:0-16951 GCA_964058915.1 Tetropium fuscum | reverse complement strand
CCTACATTTTGTATATTTACGCTTTACGCTACGATTTGTAAATTTGAATTTATTTAGGTTAACTATAAATAAATAAAAAGCTACATAAGACCTGACAATCAATGAATTAGTTTCAGGCACTACCTATTATTATAGTGATAATTATAATATAAGTTTTTTGTCCCAAAATTTTCTTAAAAGCCTGTGCTGTTTTTTTGAAATGAAAATATGCATTTTTATTATAAAAATCACATTGTTTAACTAAATTTAGTAATCATCACAATCATATCTTAAGAAAATGGGTCATAAATAAGTAATTTATTTAATTTTTCAAAAATTTGTTCCCTCCACCATAACCTCAAAATACAAATGAAATTTCTTTAACACTTACTACAGTCTGACAGACTTGGCAAAAACGTTCGCTGGTCAGTTCTCATATATTTTCTTATCACATGTATGTAGGTATATTACCCATTTTACCCTAAGAGTATGTGTAAAATGGCGTTCATTAACTAATTTTAAAATGAGTTGGGGTAAATTACATAACAATATAAAAACATAACATAAAATATTTCCTAAAATATTTAGTAATATGTAATAATGTTTAAAATAATTAGTTATTATAATTAAAACATTAATTAAACCTATACGAGTAATATATCATCTCTTTATAAACAAAAACAGTATGGTAAAACGGGATACTTATTTACAATGTCATGTTGTACCCTAATATAAGCCGGTCATTAAGACTGTAAAATATAATACTTATACAGACAGCGCAAGACATTTTTGGTCATAGGGGAATTGACAGATTCCAATGGATAAAAAATAAATGTAATGCGCAAGTGCGACTCTATCGCCGCTCTCGTTTACTCGTAAACTCTCCCGCTGCCCGCCAAGAGCAGCCAGCAAAGTGTTATTTGGGGGTTGAAAGGTAATGTCAGCTGCATTATAATAATTCTTTAAAATGTCTTTCGAGACAGCCGTTCAAATTGCAAAGTGGTATTGCCAAGATACCAAGGACAATCGGTTCAAGTTTCATTTAATCAAGCGTTTGCCAGTCGGTAATAATGACAAGAGGAGGTGCAACAAGATATTAATAAATAGTGGTTGTTAATGTTGTTATTTCATTCTGGTTTCCTGTTTATCTGTTTTGGTTTATGTTTTTTAATTCTATAGAATTAATTTAAGGCTAGGTGTTTCAGATCCTTAAAAATGTATAATTTAATATGGCACATGCAGTTATTAAAATTTTAATAAATTTCATACATTATTTAAACAAAATTTTAAGAGATATTTTTTTACTTCAAAGACAGTGGTTTACGAAAACCTTCATATCTTGTAAAATACTAGGTTGAAAAAAACAAATCGAAAACGGAAATGAAGCCCATGAAATAGGCTACAAAAGGAAAGAACTTCCATAATTTTTGTTCTGGTTCATCCGCTGTATCTCATAAAATAAACAAACTGGAGACGTAGGTACTTAGCATATATATTATTTTGCTAGAACGATAGACTAGACCTAATATACAATAAAAATTCATAGTTCTATGCCATTGGGTTCGAAATTCATGGTAGCTTAAATTTTATACATATACAGTATACATACAGTGTCCGCCATAAAGTTGGAACCACATATGATATTTTTTTAAAGATTAGAGTTTAATAAAAACTTTTGCTGACAGTCACTTCTGCTTCCAAAATAAATTTATATGCACCAATTCAAAGTTGACAGCTAACATCTGGCAACTGTCAAATTTGTGATTTTCCAAAAAAATCTTTAATAATCACATTTTACGCCAATATGCCAATTGTGAGCTAAACATTTTGATATCCAAAAACTTAAATGTATTCGAGATTTTATATTCGCGCCCGTAACTAACTGATCTGAGAACGTTAAAAACGGTCCAAAGCAGTATAAAGTCTGCCATTGTAATGTATACTGTGCTAATAATATTCGTAGGTATCGTTGGTTTTGAAAATTGAAATTATTAATCGAAAATAAAACACTTCTAGATTATTTTCCAATTTCCAAAAAAAAAACTCATTATAAGATAGCCAAATTGTACAAATTAAAACCATTTTTATACTAACAAAATAGAGTTTAATAAAAAACAATTGAAAAACAATAGGTGGTTTTTTGTAAATTGGAAAATAATCCAGACATTACCTTTTTTCGATTAAGAATATTAATAATTTTCAAAACTAGCGACACCTACGAATATTATTAGCACAGTATGTATTCCAATGACAATTTATACTGCTTTGAAGCGTTTTAAATGTTTTCAGATTAGTTACGGCTGGAGTGAATCAAAAACTTCATCAATATAAAAAAAATGATATCAAAATGTTTCGCTCAAAATCGGCATGTAGGCGTAAAATTAAGAACTCAATTTCTTTTTTGGGAAATCACAAATTTGACAGTTGCCAGATGTTAGCTGTCAACTTTGACCTAGTGCATTTAAAGTTATTTGGGAAGCAGAAGTGATTGTCACCAAAAGATTCTATCAAACGCTAATATTAAAATAAATCTCATATGGTTCCAACTTTATGGCGGACACTGTAGGTATATATATATATATATATATATATATATATATATATATATATATATATATATATATATATATATATATATATATATATATATATATATATATATATATATATATGTATATATATATATATATATATATATATATATATATATATATATATATATATATATATATATATATATATATATATATATATATATATATATATATATATATATATATATAATAACTGTTTTAATTAATTATTAAGGTTACTAGACTGTTCGATTAGTATCATAGGGAAGAACAGCCAAGAAACCCTACGAACTTTAAAGGCTATTTTATATTTCATTATTATTCTAATTTTGGTTGTTAATATTATGTAGATGTATATTTATAGTAAGTAGGTATGTATGTACGTATATAAGTTTATATATAGAGAGAATGTTTTTTGTTGATTTATTTAATACTTTTATATTAACAGATTGTAGATTGTAGAAAGATGTTCTGTATCTTTCTTGTTATTACATGCATTAGGATTTTTTTGAATATAAATTGATTCCATAATTAGGCGTGTTTTATAATTTTGTTCTTTATTAATAACTTTAGTATTTTCGTAGTTAAATTGATGACCTGTTTCATTAGAATGTTTTTTTAGAGCTGTAATATTAGCTGAATATTTGTGACCTTTTAAACGTTCTTCAAGGAGTTGCATTGTTTGACCAATGTAGACTTCATCACATTGTTTACATGGAATTTCGTATATACAGTGTGTAGTTTTTTCTAGTGGATTTTTGTCTTTTAATGTTGTGTAAAGGAATTTTAAGTTGTTTGTAGTTTTGTGTGCTTTAATGACAAAACATCTAAATTAAATTATTACTTACGTTTTGTAATGATGAAAACGTAAATGGAATAAGAATAAGTATCACATTTGAATTAATATGAAGTAGTAACCTGATAACGTCGAAACAAAACGAAATCTGTCAACAGTTTCAATGGGATATCAGAAACGATGCCTTGCTATTAGGCTTTGGTTATGTGTCAATTGTTCTCGGCTTTCCTATGATCGAAGACACTGCGTTGTCAGTACAACATTTACATGATGGCAGATAGTTGATGAAATCTATTTGATTCTAGACTGTTCCTAACTGAAAATAGTTCTGAAATCAATAATCACAATGAATCAATATTTTTCTAAATCAATAGTCCTAATCAGTAATAAAAGTTCTTCAAATTAAAAATTACGACAGAATCCAAATTTACAGGCAAGAGCACAATAAATATTATAGCGACGTTTCGAAAATGGTGTAAATCTTTCAATTAAGATAGAACGTTAATAAGAAAAGTTTCTATTTGATTTGATTTTATATTCTATTGCCACTAATATTGTCTACCATTTATTTTTATTTTTAACGAATGGACAACATTAAATATCAAGTTAATTTAATTTATTAATATTGATAAGTCGATTAAGTCGTAGATCAGAGGTCGTAGGTATTAATTGATAATGAAGTTAACAGTAACTGTCATCGTGACTGAATCGATACAGTTTTATGAGAACATTTTTAAAACTTAATTTTACATAGTAAAACGTACTAAGCACGTCGCTGCTCAAACATGTAGGCACAGATGAGGGAAGCTCCTTCTTCTGTGATGCAGGTAATTCTAAACATTGTATAGCCTGTCATCATTCATAACTGTGCATAACTGTGTCAGAGGAATAGTGATTAGGGCCAAATAAAACTTATTAGTTTTGAAAATGCAAGTATAACCTACTTCTATGGTGTTGTTTAGGTAGGTATCTATAGTTTAACAGCTATTATTAACTGCCAATTGTCGTGTTTATTTTTACCTTTTGTTCTGCGCTTTTATTACCACTTAGCTCGCAGCTATGAAAATTAATGATTCTAGATTGAATATATTGGACTTTAAATATAATTTTAACCTTAATTAAATAGACATCAAAATGTATTATACGAAAAATTATTATACCTAGCTATATTACTGCCGAAGAATAACGGTTCTTGATGGCTGATAATGTTGCTTATGATCATTTATTTAAAAAATATTCAGCCGTCCGAAAGTAATTTTTAGTTGAAATCATTAAACATTAATATTATTAGTCATTAAACATTAATAGTTTACTTATTTTATGTTGTACCAGCATATTCATTATACGTTTTAATCACACTGACCTTGAATTCCGAAAAAAAAAAAATTCAAAAAAATCTGTGCGGCGCTATTACCCCTACTCCACTTCAAAAGACCATAATTCGTCCCCCTTTACATAAAGCTAAATCCGCCCCTGACCTAGATTTATAGTTAGTGCATGCTAATGCACTAACTATAAATGCTAGTGCATGTTAATACACTAGTGTATGCCTTGTGGAAAGAAATCTGGGATTTGTTCATTCATTACATAGAGAAATAAGCAAATTGATGAATAATAAGGAAGACACACTTACCAGTAAAGTTGTATATCTGGACATATATATACGGAAACTTATAACGTACAACTTCTAAGTGGTTCGTTTCCGTATATATGTTCAGATATACAACTGGTAAGTGTGTCTTCCTTATTATTCATCTATTTCTCTATGTAATTAATTGTTACAAACCCAAGATATCTTTTCACAATATATATATATATATATATATATATATATATATATATATATATATATATATATATATATATATATATATATATATATATATATATATATATATATATATATATATATATATATATATATTTATATATATATATATATATATATATATATATATATATATATATATATATATATATATATATATATATATATATATATATATATATATATATATATATATATATATATATATATATATATATATATATATATATATATATATATATATGTATATATGTATATATGTGTATGTGCTATATGCAGCTTGTTAAAAAGGTAAACTATACAAATGCCGAAATAGCAGATATGCATTTTCTATATGGAAATGTATTAGAAGCTCTAGTAAACAGTTTTCGCTCAGTTGTCGATTGCGGACGTACTTCTGTGTAGGTAACATGAGAATATGGCGACCACAATGTGCAGTAAAATGTTTTTTCGCGCCGTAGGGGAGTTTCATTACTCACTGTTACTTATACTGTGTTCATACTTCGTACTGGTTCGTATTGGTTGTGATACGAATATGCTACTGGGATCGACATTTCACCGGGATTCCGAGAATCAGGATTTCGGGATTTGAAAACCTACTCGTCGTTTTCTCTAGATTTTTAACTTTACGAAGTAATATTTTGTTTCGTAGTATTGACATGTTTATGAATGGAAATGTAATCTAGTAAAACAAGAAAGCTATATGAGCGATACTAGGTAAATGCATCTGAGCGATACTAGGTAAATGATAATGAATGTAGGACTTTGTAGATACAGTACCTGCATACATGTATGTTTTATTTACCATGCTTCGCGTAGCCGGTGTAAAAAGTAACGATATACGGTGCCGTACAGGAGATTAAATTTTTTACAAGTAAATTAAACATATATAGGTAACAACTAGACGTAACTAGAAAAAACGCGGAAATGAGAGCTTAACACTACTATTTCATTAAATAAATAAAAATGAAACTGATTTGCCACTCAAATAACTTGATAGAACTCTAACAACTAGGGGGGACAATAGGCGTGTGGTGGAAGCGATGATTTCAAGTGTTGTGTTTATCATTATATTTTAGGTCCTACTATCCTACTATCCATTAAGGGATAGTATTAGTAGTATATAATTTAAATTGAAAACTGTTTTCCAGTTTTTATTTTCTGTACTTTCTTCTTATAAATAATAAAACATTTAGAAAAATGTTTTTCAGTTTCTCTTACCTGTACTTTTTTAAAAAATATTTAAAACATAATAAAATTAATAAAACAAAACAAACATTTCCTTTTGTAGTTTGGAGGGTTAAATTTGGCAAAAATGTCTGTCAGTCAAGGTTATATAGGGTTTTTTAGTGCCTTGTAAGTCATAAGCTGGCTGGGCAGACGCTTTTTTTAAAGTTAACTATTTCAAATGTTGATCCATTTTTCGACACTTTTTATAATTTTTTAAATCTATTTTTCGCCACAACTGAGAACTGAGAGATTTTATGCGTGTAGTAAACACATTACTAGTGCGGTAAGGCATGACTTACTGCGTTCAATATTGTGAAGAAAACCATAGTTATCGCACGGTTGCAGATAATAGTTATTTATACGACTAGTGCCATTACTTTACAGACGATAGGCGAGTACATACAGGGTGTAAACTTAAACTTTTACGCACATTAAGTGGAAAATAGAAATATATGTAATTAGCGTGTAAAGTGATATTTTTTTCACGAATCAAAACTGTCGATTGGGTAGTCAATATAGTATCTAAGATAGATTTTGTCTCGGTTTTATTTTAAATATCGTGCCCAATTGAGCTCCCGTGCTTCAGGCAGCGGCCTAGTTGACCTAACAGTTAAATCGGCTCTATAACAGATGTATATATCTGTATTAAATAATTTTTGATTTTTTCGGTAGCAAAAAAATAACTATATTTTGAAAGCTTTTAATATCTAAGTAGGTAAAAAACAATTTAAAAAAAGTACAACTGAACGTAAAATATCGAAAACATATTTCAACTAATGTAAAATAGTTTCGAACTGAAACTTATAAAGTCAAGCTACAAGTCACAATCAGATAAAATTTTTAGTCTAAGCAAAATACCATTATCACATAACAGTAGTCTCTGGCCGGACACTTGACTCATGACCGTTGAACAGTGGTAGTAGGTGCCATTTATTCCAATACTGAATCCTGTGTGTATATATGATTTTGTTAGCAATATTTAAAAAAATCCTCCTTGTTCTTAGCGAGCACCTGCAATTTGCACTTTTTTTTATACAGGGTAGCAGTCGGCGAGCGAGAGACGACAAAACATTAAAATGTCACGCACGTTATATCCTTGTTACGACTATGCCGCGCCAATATTCTTAGCTAGAGATGTGACCTCGATAAAAGGGGGCCGAGCGGTACCATCGGTCTTTACCCCTAATATCTATGTAGGCCAAGAGCGCCTCGTAAGGGGTAGGCCACGCGTTTCGCGTATCCCTCCGCACAAATCTCATCAGTGTCACCTGAAGTTGCGCAGGCTCCCCTGGTCATGGCTGAATTGGCTCATGGCCCCCACCGGCAGAGCTTTGCTTCTGGCTCTCTTGACTCTTCGCCGATATGTATTACCACCTGGGGTGTCAGACCTGAGGTGTAGACCGTTTTCCAGAGGTGGTAGTGCTAACTTGATATCAAGTTAGCACACTCATCGATTTATGGAAAAATAATTTCGCGACAAAAATGTTTTTTGCACGACAAAATCACGACAAAAAAGTGACAAATTATGCACCAGACATTTGTCCGATCATAGGAAGACCGTTTTCCAGAGGTGGTAGTGCTAACTTAATATCAAGTTAGCACTACCATTGGTTTTTAAAAAAAAAATAATATCGCGACAAATTTTTTTTTTGCACGACAAAATCACGAAAAAAAAGCGACAAATTAATCACATTATGCCACCTTTCATCTCGCATGTGGTAGTGCTAACTTTATAGAGGTGTAGCCGGTCGTCGTTGTACTCGTTGTAGGCCGCTTCCAGTTATCGTTCGCTCAGGTCCCCAGTCGCAGTGTTTCCGTTTTAGTACATTTGTACTATTTCTACTACTTTTTCGATAGCAAAGTACAAAAGTACATTTTACCATCAATAGACCTAATTCTAGTACATTTTAAAATAAAACCAGGGTCATACAAATCGGTCAATGATTTGGATGATATTAGGTAATCGGTCGTAGATATTAGAAAAATATTTGTTTCCTGTTTGATTTTTGTGATAAAAAATATATTGTATATAATATATTTTAAAAAATAATAGATTTTTTGGTTTTTTTTGTTTTTATATTTATATTTTTTGTTTCGTGTATATTTTATGATAAAAAATTAAAAATACTTTTGCAAAATATAATTGTATAATTTCATCAATGCAAAAAAACGGGTATATTTTATGAAAAACGGAAATATTTCACTTATCGTAAATTTTAGTACAATCTAGTACATATTTTGCTTCTGCTCAGTACATTTCAGAAACTCAGCGCGGCAACACTGCCCAGTCGCTGGTCGTAGCTGTCCGTAACTAACCGCCCAGTCCCCCTTGGCCCATCTGCCCCTGCTGGTTATAACCTTCTAGCTGAAGTAGTAAAACCTTCACCTCCAAATAATTTAATTAAGATTTAACAAAAAAAGTGAAATTTAATAAGTATAAAATTATAAATTTAGCAGTAATTCTCGTAAATTTGTATTTTGTGTAGGCACTAGAAAGCAGTGTCATTATACCATTATAGGTACATTAATTTAAAATAGTATTTTAATAACCTGAATGATGTTAATATGCCCAAAATTAATTACTTTCAAGTTAGATAAGTATAACGGTGTGTATCATATATTAATTAATGTATTAATTACTACAATTTTTATTTGCCTCGACGTCTTGGTCGATAGTAATTGGTAATTTAACCATAAATATAGGAGACACTCTTGGTGGCCTCATTATTATCATAGTATATATATATATATATATATATATATATATATATATATATATATATATATATATATATTAATACATATATATATATATATATATATATATATATATATATATATATATATATATATATATATATATATATATATATATATATATATATATATATAGCTGGCTCAACTTATCATCTTATAGAGCTCAATGAAACTTGGAGACGTCTAGTGGGTTTCTCAAGATATTTCAGGATTAATACATTTTTGTGGACGCAATAATGTTAACGATTTCGCTGAAAATATATATTTTTAGGTCACCACTTATCCGGTAGTAGATATACATTATTATACGTATTCATGTATACATTGTACAATCTTGGTATGTTATTGCGTCCGTAATTTGGCAACATTGCAGTCTATTTTTAGATTCGGTTCTTAGAATCCGTCTAGCATGTGGATTTTTAAAGAAGTAGTTTTATTTAGCCGAGTGGTACTGTTGCGTCCAGTTTGTCGTGCACGTGGTTCTTGTTCAGTTCTTACAGTTAGAAGATATTCTTGCGTCCAGCGTGTTTCGATATGAGCCGCAGTAGCAGATTAATTAGTGTGCGATATGCAGGCTCGCAGAGGTAGGTTGATGACTGATGTACTAAAATTACTATAAGTATAGTAATAACCAATATTTAAATTATCAATTAATGTGCAAAACTTACCGGACATCTAAGAAAATTGCTATTTTCAACAAGCTGTAAACATATTATATTTTTTTTATCAATCTTAAATATGAGACCAACATCGTAAAAAAGATCATTCATGAATTCTTTGTCATCGGCGTCAAATAATTATTTATTGTTTTTTCTTGTACAGAGTGTGAGTTATGTGTTTTTATGAGTGAGAATCTTCTTGCTAAAAATCAATTCTTTAGCCAAAATGTAACACATCTGCGAGGGACCCCAGAGAGATTTTTCTCTCGTTACCTTCATTCTCATTAGGTTGGGTTAAGGCTCATACCTCGGGACGTTTTTAATTTTTGTCCGATATACTCGTACCTAGCTGGTAGGTATTGCGTTGCCATGGAATTATAGTAATTTTGTATGAATTTTCTTATTTCTAAAAAAAATTTTGCAATGAAACTGCAATGCATTTGCAATAACAGATTATGATCAAAATACAATAGCGGATTGTCAAAAATTACGTAAAAAACGGCTAACAACAGTGACGTATTAAAGGAGGTTTACGGAATTATAAAAAAAATTAACCGACGGAATATTCTAAAAATTTAACTAAGGTGTAATTTGTTTTGGGTTAATAGTTAGCTATGTTATGAAATATAGCCATTTTTTTTAAATCGTTATTTCTTCTAAAAATCCCTTTCCAAATCAAACATAAATATTAGTAATGTAATGAACGCTGCCAATACCAGTGACATATAAAAAGGGATTTATGGAATTCAAAAAACGAAAATACGTCAACTTAAATATTTCTGCAAAACTATGTAAAAGTATTGAAGAAAATAAAATAAAATTATTGAATATATTCTTAGTCTGCTATGTACTCAGGAAGAGTTATATTACAATATTGGATAAAAAAGTGAAGTTTACGGCTTGTTAAAAATAGCGGTGTATTAGGTGCCTCGGAAGTTCTGGACGTTAGGTAGTTTATTTTATTATTGTGTAATGAAATATTTTTTTCTATATTTCTGTAGATGAATCATCTATTTCGTGTTCAAGAAAAGTGAATTCAGACATTCTTGAGCAATTTTCTCCTGAAACTGGTTACTCTAGGTAACCAGTTGGACATAGAGACTTTCGAAAATCGGAAAAACTATTCGGAAGTTCCAGAGTAATGTAAGGATTTTACATTAATTTATTGTTAGTGTTGCGCATGGGCCAAACAAAGTACACCATATAATTCAATTGTTTCTGAGTTATTGAGTTTGAGATTTTGTTTTTCACTTTGACAGGTTGTAAAACTGTTTCGTTCTAACACAAACCATTTGAGCTCTACAACCTATCAAAATGGCTAAAATGTCCGCCTTAAACCGTCGATAACCCAAAACATAGTAAGATAAGTAAAATATAGAAGTAACTATATTTTCAGCTAAATCATGTACTTTTCTTACGGTGACTGGAAAGCATAAATTATGAGCTCAACATTTTAATCTTCCTGTTATACTATTTTTAGTTTCTAATGTTTCAACTTCTTTTACATAAAACTAGATTCCATGTAAATTTTGAAATCACAGTTGTATAAATAAATTCCTCTGTGACAAATATATTGTTGTTTTATTATTTTTCCTAATATTGATGCAATCATTCTTTTTTTGACAAAACCCAGCCAATAAAAAAAGAGCTACTTCAGACTAATAAAAAAATCATAAAATAAATTAATATTCTGCTTGTAATAAAAAACTAGGGAAACTAAACACAAGAGAAACTAAAAAAATACAACAAATAATTAGTGTTTGTATTCTGATTACTATTTACTAGTATGAACGAAGGCTTCGTGTTGAAATTATTTTTAATTTGAAGAAAACCTTTTATTTTATTAAATTATATATTATATTATATTATATATTATATTAAATTATATATATTATATAAAAATTTAACAACTTTGTCATCAAAAACTTCTTTATATCTCCAAAATAGGGAAGATAGTAGGGGTAGGAAATCTCAGAGGGACACCCTGTACAAATTACTAGCTAAACTTCAACTTGGTTGGTGGCTAAACCTTCCCGTCTGTCAAATTCGTGATAATTTTGAAATTAATTTCTCATGGGAATGTTCAACAAACAATCGGGTTTGAATTGTTCAAATTTGAATTGAACTATTTTGAAATATCGGCCTAAATTGCGTCAGTCAGAACCTTATTTTGATGTTATATACATTTTAGATAAGTTAAATAAATGTTTAATTCACATTTATTTTGCGTCTGAGCCTTTGCGAAAACAAAGACTTGTGTTATTTTATTCCATTTATGGAAAACGACTGTACAAGTCTTATACAAAAAATAAGTTAAAGTATATTATTATATATGGACTACTATTTCTAATTTATCTGGAATTCCACCTGATATAAGCGAATTGAAGATCGGAAGATCGTAGCATACTCGCCACTGTACTTTTTCAGCGGACTTTACTGTTGGCTTTCCCGTCTTTTTCCTAGCCATGCAGCGAGCCTGAAACAGAAAAAGGGAAAACCGAGTCTAACGAGCCCCAAAAAATATGATAGCAAATCTGTAGTTACTTACCTCAATATTCTTTATCACCAAAAGAAAGCCGTTATGACGATCCACGATCACTACTATTTGAAAATGTTTAAATTTTATAAAATTTTCTGTAAACGCCAATAAGGCAATTACAATTCACAATTTTATTTTAACAGACAAAATATATAGATATTATTGCGTCCTGAAATTTGGCAACAATGCGTGGATGTAACAACATATGGTGTGAGCAATATACGGAGTTGACAAGGTCTCTTTTTGTAAGGACGCAAAAATGTCACAAAATGAATGGAAATTCGTATATCTTAAAATTATGAATTTCTACAATCCATATATAGAGCCCCGATGAGGAAATTGATATTTTAACCAATATTCATCACAACGGCAAATATCTCTATTCCTTCTAGGGGACGCAATAATACACTATTTTTGTACGGACGCAATAATGGTCGAGGATGTATATATATATATATATATATATATATATATATATATATATATATATATATATATATATATATATATATATATATATATATATATATATATATATATATATATATATATATATATATATATATATATATATATATATATATATATATATATATATATATATATATATATATATATATATATATATATATATATATATATATATATATATATATATATATATATATATATATATATATATATATATATATATATATATATATATATATATATATATATATATATATATATATATATATATATATATATATATATATATATATATATATATATATATATATATATATATATATATATATATATATATATATATATATATATATATATATATATATATATATATATATATATATATATATATATATATATATATATATATATATATATATATATATATATATATATATATATATATATATATATATATATATATATATTTATTTATTTCTATTAGTGAGCTGAGTTAGCTGCTTGTCCGCGAAACCGAAAAAATGCGAATTTAATTAAAGGTTTATTCCTAACAACGCAACGCAGCGTAGACTTATGATATAATGATATAAAAGCATCAGTGTTGACAAACGAATGATTAAGAATTAAGGCAAGAAATTACTGCAACTTAGTTTTAACTGAAAAAAATTACTGCAACTTGTACTAACTAATTCTTTTCGGCTTTTCACTAAAGTTATCAGGAGCGGAAGCTATAAGTACGAGTACTTACATGGAAACAGTTACCTAGTTATTTAACTTTTTCATGTTATATTTAGCTTCAAAACTTGTGCTAGCGTGTCTCTGTTTTGATGAAACGCTTATAACCTGTTTTTGTACCTAGGTATCGGTTAAAATTCATTCATTTGTAACACCATCATTTTGTTCCATTAATCTTACCTAAATATTTCCGGAATAAAAATCATAATAATTAACAAGTTATGACAACGTTAAAACTTTCACTCTGTACCTATAAAAGAACAATAATTACATATTTTACCAAATCAATATAATTATTAGAGCAGCCAGTTGAACAAATACATATATATGTATTTTTATATTTTTCAGTTTATTAAACTGATTAGAACTATTTATTTATATATTCAACATTGAAAGAATCGGCCACAGATGTGAGACTAGACAAGTCAAAAGAAACATGGGAAGGTGGAAATCAGTCCACAGAACAGCTGTCATCAAATGTTAGGTATTTGCTCTTTTCGTATTCAAATAGGTAATTATGCAGACGTTCCGAATTTTTTGAAACAGCAGATAGATGTAGAGAGGTAATTTACTTTTTCTTATATATTCTATAGGATATACGGTATTATATATAGTATAAGGATGACACATTATTTTAAAGCGGGATAACAACATCCAATAAATAATCGTATCACTCTATCTTTATAGAGAGCCTGTCCACATAATTTTTGTAGGTTATTCAGATCAGTTTTTTAATTGTTATTAAATCATTTATTTGACGACTGGGACCAGTCACTGACGTAAGGAGGTGAACCGATTTGTCTAACCTCTCCTTCGTCGAAGGTAGACATATTATTTTTTTTTGCTATCATCTTAGACACTCTGAAGCTGTTATACCAATTTTAGTTATATATAAATATTTTTAAATATATGCATATATATATATATATATATATATATATATATATATATATATATATATATATATATATATATATATATATATATATTAGCTTTGAAATTCTTTGCTATTCATATTTGTCTTGTGAAAAGAAATATAAACAAATAGAACAAATATAAATAGTAGACTAGGTTTGTGTATTCTAAGAATTTGAGTTCCGTCAAAAACAAATGTCATAAAACGTCACTGCAAGTGTTGGAGTATTAATATTTTAAATTCAAGTATAAATGATCAATGAAATAAATCGTACACTGCTCTGAAGATCCTCAATAAAGGTGAAAGAACTTGTACAACTTCTAAGTGGTTCGTTTCCTTGTGTATAGTGGTTCGTTTCCGTATGTATGTCCAGATATAGCACTGGTAAGTGTATCTTCCTTCTTAATCGCCTATTTGCTTATTTCTCCATGTAATGAAGTGCTATATATGTATATTGTAAGAAATCGAGGTGATGTCATATGTACTGATAACGGATTTTGGAACGAAATGAAATAAAGAAACAAGGAGCATTCATTCACCGAAGTGGCCCATTGCCGGTTCAGATACGCAATACCGCAATACTGTTTTTAATCTATAATAATTAGCTTGGTTATTTTTTTTAAATATTTTGTGGTTTACGTCTTAGCTTAGAATATATTTTTTCGCAAAACAAATATGAATAACAAAGAAGTTAAAAGCTAATAAATATATTCCACGGAGAAAAAAAATAATGTCATAAAATGTCACTGAAAGTGTTGTAGTATTAATATTTTAAATTCAAATATAAATTATCTATAAAAGGCGGCAAAATCTGTAATATTTAGTATATTACAGATTTAATGTAATGTACAATTAATGAAGATGCACTTGTTGATCTTAACTAAAACTAAAATGTTTTGAATTTTTAAATGATTGATTCCATTACCATCACCATCATAAGATGGTGACTTTATTCCGCTTCCTGTTTTTTGCAGATGGTGCATTTATAGAATCATTGCAATTATAACATTTTTTATTTAAACAAAAAACAAAACAGGATATGAAATTGACGGAACATTTGAAAACAGGTACAGATATACGATGAATACGATAAAAATCGAATTTTCCTACGAGATAGATAGGTTCATTCTGGTTGTTCAATCTTAGTAGGCTGTAAATTAGATTTCTAAGAAATAAAGTCACTTATTTTCTTACTTTAATACTCGTATGTAGATTATAAGTTACTCGATTGTATCAAGCCACAGATAAATAATTCAGCAACGCATTAAGATATGCAAATGTGCGTATTGTGACTACAATCACGCAAGCAATATTGTAAGGTACACATTTGTAAGAACATCGTCTGCATTCTGCATCGTGGTTGTTGATTAGTGTATAGTTTGATGTTGATAGTTAACATCTGCGAGGCGGGTTGACCCAGTGACCCACTCGCCCAATTCTTCCACCGTCAGCAACCGCCTCCAGAGAGCACTAAAGTAACTTCGCTTCTCGTTGAATGACTGGAACACTTCTTATGTATGATTGATTGTTGGACTGTTAGACTTTGCATTAGTTTATTACGGACAGTTGGCAACGACAAATTGTGTCTGAGACGATTTTACCGGATGGCAACGAGTTATTTTGATCAAGCCATTCTATTACAAGAAGTCTTAACACGATTGTAATAAAACCCAACAATAAATAAACTCTTTATTTCATACTATTATTTATAGTAACTAATAAAAACGAACCGTATTACATTTAAATGTGAATATAAGGTATATTAGGATATCCAAGTTATTTTAAATACCTAAATTGTTTGTGGAAAAAAGAAAATTGTTAGTGCCTAAACAAGTAAAGTGATATTACTCTGAACAAGGCACTGTGTCAGTTAATCAGGGTAGAATTGTTTCGTTAAATAATCTAAGTGATGTACTGCTACCTATTTTATAATGCTCCTCTAAAATATAGTTAGGTATAATATATTTGAAAATTAATTTCAACATAGCAAATGGTTCTTTGCTTCCAACTAATCTAAGATAAGCAAAACACATATATGTATCCTTCTAACTCCATTAAAAAGAGATAATGTGTGCTGAACTAAAACAATAATATGCTTTTAGGAAGATTTGAGATAATCCATAACAAATATTTTGTGATTCACCGCCGCTATAACAGAGACATTGTAGCTAAATTTTAGTGATACGCCACGGTAGATAAAGGTGGGTTTCCATTTGTTGCATATGTACGTATCGTATCAACGTATCGTATCATCGTATCGTTAACATTTTGTTACGATATGCTGCAACGTTTCAGCGTGGTGTATCCGTATCATTTGCATGGACGGGAGTGATACGAACGGACATATCAACGGGCCTACTCAACTTTCATCAACTTATCTATTTCGAAATATCTTCCCAAGGATCTCTTTTACGAAATTTATTAAAATGATCAGGATGCCTCGGGTCCCAAATTAGTTCATATTTTCG